>LBNU01023101.1:18257-30271 GCA_014162995.1 Artemisia annua
AAAAAAAAAAAAAAAAAAAAAAAAAAAAAAAAAAAAAAAAAAAAAAAAAGGTTAAACACTTAAATGAAAAAATCAATTACTTAAATAAACCATTTATATACTCAATTTTTAATTCAAGCTTTATTCTATCGTTTTACCAAAATTGACCAAAGGTGTCACATCATTAGCCTTTTGTCACCCAATTGATACTATTTATCAAAAACACGGCCAAGATATAGTGTATAATTGATACCATTTATTTATTTGGAAAAGTCACAAGTAAATAAGTAATGCCTTGGAAGTGAATTTAGGGGCAAAGACTTCTTTTTGCTTTCTTGTAGCCGAACAACAACAACAGATACACATTTGCATTTTTATTTATTTTATTTTTTTTAAACCTACTAATATTTGTCGATAAACGCAACCAACCACTAAGTAGCAAACTTTATACAGGGGACAGTTTTCTTTTGCTTTCTTGTGGCCGAACAACAAGAGACACAATTTTGTACTTATCACTTAACTTTTCATAAATCACCCCATCTATAATCTACTTTATCAAATAAAAGTTTTGCGTGAATCAATTCTTATAAATAGGTCGCGTTTTAAGGTCACCTAGCCTCATATGGGTCGCGTTTTATCCCCATTTGGTTCTTATTTTAACTTGTTAAAAACTAAACAACAAGTCTTACAAATGGGTCGCCCATGAGGTCACATTTTATCCCATTTTGGTTCGTGTTTTAAGTATTAAAAACTAAAAAACAAGTTTTAGTCGCGCTTAAGGTCGCCTAGCCCTATTTGGGTCGCGTTTTATCAAGTAATTTAAAATCGGGTCGTGTTTTAAGAGTCGCCTACTAGTCGCGAGTCCCATTTCTAATAAATTGAGTCGCCTACAAGTCGCCATAGACACGTGTAGGGTCGAAATTTTGCAATGAAATGAATTTAGCAGATGAGATTTAAAAGTTTAGTTTCGTAGAAAACTTATGCGACATTTAATTTGATAAATAGGTAGTAGTTACGGGCTGTGTAAAAAATTTTCTACATATAATAAAGAGTAGACTTTTTTTGTCAGACTTTTCTCTTGGTGGTTTGAAGTTTGAATAGTGATCACTTTTCCCACTTCCAAAACTAGCTGCCGATGACGAATACGGAGTATTTCTGTAACGAATAGTCATGCTGAAATGCTGAATGTGTATGTTTATAGTTATTCTCATCATAAAAGCATGGTACCGATACTTTACTTTATATATAAAGATTCAGATAGAAACTAAAAAGAATTATCATACAAGAAAGTCCCTTGCAAGTTTATATCTTAGAACCTTGGTATAAAAGACCAAAAAGAAAGTTGATCACAATCGCGAGTCGAATGAAAAGTTATTTGCAACCACATGACAATAATTTATGTTGTTACCCACTTGCACACTTGCACGACCCCATCCCAACCCATATATTATGAAAAATATTACTGTACTCAATATTTGTTTTTCATGTTTTTCAGTATGTGTTTTAGTACAAATGCCATGATAGTATGTAGCAACCTATTTCATCTAATTATTATTCCGGTACCATACCGGTAGCATACTTTTGTTTGTAGAGCGTATACCAGCATCACACTAGCGCACACACACAATAGTGTATACCGGTATCACACGTTACTTTTGGTTCTGGTTTACCGCTGCAAACTATTTTCTCCATGTTGAGAAGATAGAATAATTGTTAGAAACTCATGACCTACTTAATATTCATTGTAAAATAACATTATACACTTCAATAGCTCCACAACCACTGATCTCACATAGACAGGGCTCATCAGATACATAAATCGCCATTAGTGATTTACACGCCAAAAGAAACAGGCGACAACAAGTGATGTGCAAGAACTTACAGGTGGTCAATGGTTGACCATGGAGTTGCTCAAATAATGACTGAATTTGTTAATGGTGAGTCTGTGCATGCTCGGGTTTGTGAGAGTACTCATAATCAAGATGAACAAAAGCACGTTCTATCTCAGGCAATTGCTCGAGCTTCTCTTGCAAGGACTCCCCAATATCATGAGCTATTTGCAGATGCATGTCTGATGGTAGGACGATGTCTACCTCAACAAAGTAATGAGAACCAAATGTGTAAGCTCTTACCGTATCGATGTGCTTTATTGACTTGTGGTGGTTCCAACAAAGGTAGGTGAGCTTTTGTAGATATTCTGGTGCTGCTGATTTCCCAACTAGGGAGTTTACGTTCTCCAACACTGTTAGTGACCATGTGCGAATAGTGTAAAGCGCCAGCTGCTCATACAAATAGAGGCAGTCAAGAAGCAGCAAACAATCAATTATATGGTGATGTTTGGATGTACGATGTAACTGACTTAAAATGGCAATGAATGAAGCTAAAATGTATCTAAACTTCTAAACTAAAAGCGGTTCATACTTCATAAGGCCCATTCCAAACCAAAAGTTTACTCGTTTTGGCGTGTTACCCAACCTGCCAGACCCACTCATTTTCCCACTTCTAGCTTTTTCCAACATATGGCCTAATGGCTACACGCAACTGAAGTCGTTAGGTGCAGCAATTATTTTTAAAATATTCTATACAGATATTATAGTGTCAAACCCCCTTAATACTAGTTGTTGGCAAAAGTTTAAGCTGCTACTATTGATTACAGCTCTCAGCATCTTCTAACAGGTGATACTTAGTATGCAACTTCTTAAGCATATGCACGCAGAGTATAGTAAAGGATATAGGGGAATGTGTAATAAGAAAGATTAGTAAGAACTTACAATTATAGCTCCAACAGGATCCATCCAGTCGCTAATATAATTAGCAAGTAGTACAGCTATTAGCCCAATTAGATTGGTGACAACGTCAAAAAAGTGGTCCTGGGCATAGGCTTTGACAATCTCATTGGTAAATGAGCGGCAATATATACACAGAACAAGTTTCACTAATGTCACAGAAAGCATGATACCAACAACCCATTGCTCTTGATTTTTGGTCAAGTTAAAATCCTTTTCCTGAAATGGCATAATAGCAGCGTGACGTTAGAAAGTATTATGCTATATGCATTTCGAAAGTGATAATCTGGTTTGAATAATCAGATGCCTATAATCGGCTGTGATAAAACGTGCCAGAGAAGACACTGTTTGGATGTGTTTTTGGAGTTTAATAATGTACTCCAATAATCAGAATATCAGATTATAAGTTGTTTAACAGAGTGACAAACTGACAATTTATGATCATCCAAGAAGCCAAAACATAAAATGACCCAAAAAAGTAATTCTTGTGTAAAATAGAAGATACAACTGACGATGAGTAAAAGCCTTTCAAATTAGGTTAAAAGAAAGGGAAACTATGCATAACTTTTTGTCCCTTTATTTCATCAAGTATGTTTAACTTACAGTAGACGCAAGCGTGCGAACAGACTCCAATATTATCTGCAGCCCAAGAGTTGCCATGACAGATGCAAAGACAAGAATTCCCTGCACACATGAATTTCGAAATTCAGATATGAGTGCCAGGATAGCATTTTGGAGTATACATGTAATCAGAATATATGACTATCAATAAAGCCAACCTCCTAACCAAACAAAAGGAGCCTTTTTACATTTCTTGGAGCCCCTCAAAATGTAACAGGGGACTAAAATGCTACTTCATAACTATTAACTTGGATCATAACTACCATAGTAGCTTAGATGTTACAAGAATGTGTCATAATAACATTTTTTTGTTGCAATAAAAAAAAGAAAAGGCAAACTTCATAAATTTGAAGAAAGATTGTTTTCATCTGGGTAACCCACAATCATATTCAATAGAGATGCTAAGATAGACGGATAGGTGGGTTCGGCAACGGTCAAAACAGGTTCCAATTTGATTAGGTCACTTTTCAAAAATGGCAAACGTGTTAGGTAATGGCTTCGAGATATCAAGGTTAATTATGATCACAAAACATACTAACAATCTAATGATCTAATCTTCATTAAAACACATTACAAGTTACTATGCACTACAAATGAAGTGAATTTTAACCCTTTCAATTTTTGGCTTTAAAAAAATTTGATCCACGCGACCCGTTTGAGATCAAGCACAACCCAATACGTAATTCGGATCAAAACTGCAACGTCTAAATTTTCTATAGCGCTGATATTTGACCAAGGCAAGGTGGTTATGGAAGTTTTTGTTGCTACTCTTTATATACTATAATACTTGCTTCATATTTTCCTGGAAACTATCACATATTATAAACACAAATCCAACTCCTTTTAAACTCAACAAGGCAACAGGCCGGAATCTTGCAAGTTGATATATAAAATGCACCAAGTGACAAGCTGCAGACTAACCAGAGGCTGCATTCGTCTCTTTCCGATTGGATACTGATAGGGGTTCTTTGTCTGCATGGAGAATGCTGTAAACCAAAGGATAAATCCTGAAAGCAAATCAAGAAGTGAATCTAAAGTGGACGCAATTATGGCCAATGAACCACTCCTTATGGACGCATAAACTTTTGCCACGAAAAGAACCATGTTTGCCACATTTGATATTCTAATGGCAAGTGTCTCCCTTCTTTGCAAACTCTCTTTTTCTTCCTGCAAGTCAAACAAGCATCACAGTGTTAGTAAAAAGTCAAAAAACACATGATTCAAAGATTTTGTTACATATACTGAAATTTACTCTCAACTCAAATGATTGACTATTACAGTCTTACCTTAGACAATCGAGGCACAAAACCACGCTCTGCTAATGCATCCATCTCAGTAAAGCCTTCAAGCATCTCTACCTGCTGCTGATAATACTCTGCTACATTGTCTTCTGGAACTGATAAATTTAAGCAAGTCAATTAATATGCAATAGAGTTGCACAAACTAATAGAACGCATATGCATAGTGTGTTTACAACTTCCAAAGTTATATTTCGTGAGGTATGAATGCAGAAAAAGAAACTGAAAAGCGAAACCGGTCTGAGAACTACATAAGTTGGTTATTAGCTGAGATTTCGCGTATTGCTAAAACTACCCATTTAGCTACCATATAAATATTGGATTCACAACGCTGCTTTCAGCATCATTGTTGGCTTTCAACAACTGACATATGACACCACGAACCAATATAACTAATGCACAAAATTGTCCTACTACAGATTAGTCGACCAAAAGGTCAACAATCATGGTTACCCAAAAGGAAATTTTCCTACCATCACCATTGCACGCCTAAAACGTAACATTCAAACCAGACATGTGCATTATATAAAATATCCTCATGCGCAGCTGCAATTAGTAGCGGTTTTGATTCAAATTGGACCGCAGTAATTCAGATAAAATAACATGCTGGTATGCACTATAAGAAAAAATCTATACCAAACAAAGAATTGTGCATTGCCTAATTAGACACTAGACCTCCAAAAAGTCAAAAACTAGCCATAATGGTCTTTTACTATCTTCTAGAATGTTAATACAAACATAACAAATGCTTACTAACTATAACAGATTTTCCACGAGAATCCCTCGTGGTCGCTCCTATTCTTAAAAAAAAAATTAACCCATCAATTATTATCGATATCTGTATCAATTTATTCGCAACGCCTAACCTACATACACTTTACTCTCACCAAATCCTACCAACTTCATAATTATTTTTTTATCACCAAAACTAGCCATAATGGTCTTTTAATATCTTGTAGAATTTTATGCTAATACAAACATAACAAATGCTTACTAACTATAACAAATTTTCCAAGAGAATCCCTCGTGCTACTATATCCGTAAACTTTCTCGAAAGATATCACCTTCAACCAAATTCATCAAAAAAATTAATCCATCAATTTATTCGCAACGCCTAACCTACAGTTTACTCTCACCAAATCCTACCAACTTCATTTTTTATCACCAAATAAGCTATTTTGTCCTTATTAACTCAATTTAAGAAATACTAGTATTAATAATATATTATTACACCAAATAAACAAATCATCACTTATAAACAACAATTAAACCCTAAAAAACAAAATCCTTCCACAATTAGCAACAAAATATCAAATAATTTAAAAATAATAATAAATAAAAACTGTATATTATTCACCTAACACTCCTAAACAATCATGCAAGCCACGTGGCGCCTTCTCCTTATGCTCCGAAGAGACCTGATAACCGTCAAAGTTCAGCCGCCATGATCCGTCACAGCCGCCACCGCCGCCGCCGATATTGACTTCCGTCAATAGAAACTTTTCCTCTTCTTCACTGTGGTAGTTGCTGCTCTCAATGTTCAACGGTTCCACCATTGTTTGTTGAGATAGTGAAAGGCTAGGGTTAGGGTTTTGAGGTGTTTTGAAATATGGTGGTTGGTTGGTGGTGGTTATTGGTTTAAACAGAAAGTGAATGAGTGAGTTAAAGAAGAATAAAAATAGGGAAGATCTGATATTGGTAGGTAAGTTAGTGGATACGGGATGCGTGATATATTCACTTGCTGCTGATTGGGTTTTGGAAATGTATTATGTTTTTTTTTTAGAATTATTTTCCTGTTTTTATTGGAAAAGTTTTTGCTGCCACTAAAAATATGAGTATTTCGCTACCTGAAAAAAAAATATCCAAAACAGTGGTACAATTTGTACCTCTTGTGTTAACAAAATACATATAAAAAAAATAATAAAAAAATATATATGTACCTCCTGGCTGTATTAAAGGGTGCAAATATAAAAATTAATCTAGTAGTAACGGTGACCCTGATTCACTCATGACGTCGTAGCATCAACTCAGCATGACCTTTTTCATGATCAAGTTAGTGCAATAAGACGATCGTGATTATCACTAAAAGCATACCTTACGTTAGAAGTGGCAATTTATGCCCAAAATAAAAGAAATGGGCTAATTTTGGCTACTTTGTAAAAGACTTGGGCACATTTAGCCTCCTCTTTTTTTTTTTTTTTTTTTTTTTTTTTTTTTTTTTTTTTTTTTTTTTTTTTTTTTTTTTTTTTTTTTTTTTTTTTTTTTTTTTTTTTTTTTTNTTTTTTTTCTTCTATAAAGCGATTTGTATAACATGTGCCCGTTTGGCCCGTGCCCGTTCTAGCCCGTGCCAATTCTAGCCCATGCCCGTGCCCGCCCGTTTTCCACCTCTACCCTACGTAAACATAAAAATTACTCACAAAAACAATTTTAAAAAATACTCACACACAAATAAAAGGGGGAGGACTCCGGTCGACCAAGAGGGCCGACACAACTTCAACCATCCATTGAGGTGCAGATAAATTTACTCATATTTTTTATAAGGCAAATTAAAAAAAATAATAATAATAATAATAAATAAATAAATAACCAAGGGATTATTTCTAATCAAAGCATCTCATTTTTTAGCATAAAAAGGCAAGCAACTTATTTTTTAGCCCATTTATGTATTTTTATTATATTTAAAAATCATACGTTAAGTTTTACACTTCAAGTCCGTCGTCACTGCAACCACCACCAATCATTGTCGCCCACCACTATCATACCAAGCACCACCTCCACCACCAACCCCCCACCAACAACGCCGGTGGTGGGTGTGTATGGTGGTGGTGGCGATAGTTGGTTAGGTTGGTAATGACGACAGTATTGGTTATGGGGTAACAGTGGTGGTGACGGTGGTTAGTGGTAGTAGGTGTGGTTGGTGGTTTTGCGGCGGTGGTGAGTGGGGTTGGTGGTGGAGGCTGTGCTTTGTAGTGGTGGTGGTGGGCAGGGTGGTGATGGCGACAGTGATTGGAGATGGTGGTTGCAGCGATGAAATTAAAATGTAAAACTTAATGGATGATCATTAAATATTTAGCAAAAATTACATAAATTAGCAAAAAAATAAAAAAATAAAAAATAAAAAAAATAAGTTGTCTACCTTTTTATATCAAAAGAAATAAATAAATAAAAATGAGTGATGTACATTAATTGAAAATGACCTCCAACTTGATACTATATTTTTGTGCCATTTATCCTTTTTTATATTAAGTATAATGTTTAATTTTTGTGTACAAATGTTAACGTTTTCTTATATGAATTGCATTATATTAAATTACGTAGTATTTTCTTTATCAGAATATTTAAGAAAAAGTAATGATTAAAATAAGATATATATTAGTTCAAAAAAAAAGAAGATATATATGGCGTCTTAATCAAAAAAGAAATATATAACTTGTGGTGGTATACTTCTCTTGTATATTGTGGTGGCAAGTAAATGGATGGTGGAGGGTGCGGTTCAATCATGAATGTCTTGGTCCAGGAGTATTCGTGTACGATAACGTTAACAAAATTATCGACTTATTGTGAATGTGAATTAGGTGGGGGACAAGATGGTAGACTGGTGGTGTTTTCCTAGTTAAGATGTGGAGATATTTATCTTAAAATCAAATGTGAGATATTTTAAGTTTTGTAGTTTACAACCTCAATCTCTTAAGTATAGTAAAAGATTAAAAAAAATCTTTTATATAATAAAAGAATTAGATCATTTCGGAGTTTTTTTGACAAAACAATCTTAGTGGAAAAAAATTGGGCCAATAGGAAAGTTCGATTTTGACACATAGGCGAAATCGAGCAATATAATTGGCTAATAAAAAGTCAAAATTGAATTGATTTTGGTCAAACTTTAATAAATTTGGTGGAGAATTTGATTGGGAAAAAAACACATAAAAATAGAGTTGAGATCCATGAAGAACCCATACATGCCATAGAACTTATCAACCAATCATAGCCACCCATTTATATTTTCCACTTTTTTTTTAAAACAACATATCTTGCAAACGGTAAATCTTCAAGCTACAAAAAAAATACCATCGCGACAAGAATTAAATGATCTTTCTATAGATATGCATTGTTATATGCTTTCGACGAATTTTTTTTTCGACAAACTTTTTTTTTTCTTTTCAATTTCCGCCCAGAAAGAATCATATATGATTCGTAAAAATCATATATGATTCGTAAAAAATCATATATGATTCGATTCTTACGAATCATATATGATTCGTAAGAATCATATATGATTTGTTAAAATCGAATCATATATGATTCTTACGAATCATATATGATTTTTCTGGGCGAAAAAAATAAAGTTCATCGAAAAAAAAGTTCGTCGAAAGTATATAACAATGCATGTCTATAGAAAGATAATTTAATTCTCGTAACGATGGTATTTTTTTTGTAGCTTGACGATTTACGGTTTGCGAAATATTTAAGTTTTAAAAAAAGGGTGGAAGTTTATTTTTTTTATTTTGATAAAAAAAATGAGTGGCTAAGATTGCTTGAAGGGTTCTATGGTAAAAGTTGGATCTATAAAGAACTTTTGGCCATAAAAATATAGGTGTCAAATTTATGAAAATAAAAACTTAAAGAAAAGAGGAGGTAATTAATAAAAACATTAGTGGTTGAATTTTAAATATATTATACGGAGTTAAGTGTAAAATTATAAATCTTCATATTTTTTGATAACTTTAGATAATAAACAAATAAATCCTTATACTTTATACCCCTTACACTTTATAATATGAACTTTGTTTACAATTACATGAGTATTAGTATTGGTTTGAGACTTCCATTTATTAAACTTACAAAATTTTATAAATATACGAATTAGTTTTAATATACGTTAAATACCTTTAAAATAAATCTTAGTTTTAAACTTTCATCTATTAAAATATCTTTTTACTATGTACGCTAAATATAAATAAGAACTCATAAAATATCTTTTTACTATGTACGCTAAATATAAATAAGAACTCATGTTATCTTATTTAAAAATTTAATCTATACGTACACGGGTTTAATTGTTTAAATATTAAATACAGTAAAATATTATTAACGGTAATAAAAATATCAAATGGTAAGTACGAGTTACTGTGATATGAAAATAAATATACGCGATTGTACGTATAACGACTCATGTAATTATTAATTAAAGTTTATATACGGATATCCGGAAAAACTTTTTAAACAACTTTACGTAGTATATTTTAACTTCATCAACGCTAATTATGTGCTACTAAGCTCGCACATTTTGTACAACATGATATCAATAGTTAAAGTTAAATAATAACATCAACCTCAACATTAACATCTATTTCAGCTAAACAAAGTTAAATATTTCATCTAATAAATTTTTTACAAAATATTAATTGATATGAATACATAATGAAAAACTCATGCATACTTATTAGTTGTACTTATATCACAATTTTCACGGTTAAATTCTTATATGTCCATATAGTAAGCAAAAAATTTAAAATAAATTTGAGTTATGTGTAAACCTATGTGATCAAAGAACCTTTGACCCAATAACATTATAAGGAGACACGCTCAAGAATCCAATAAAAGGTCTATGCCACAGTTATATTTACAATTTCTGCTAACTATTTTTCTTACTTTCGCACATGTTAATGCTCTAACTTTTTAAAATATACGTAAGATTTTCTGTTTTTAAACGTTAATACTATATAATTAAATTTTTCTGAAAAAACCCCGTGCGTGCACGGGTATTATAACTAGTGGAAAAAGAATGTTTAAAGTTTAAACAATTAAAATTGACGTAATGAAAGTGTTCAATCTTACCACGTAGGATAAATAAATTAATAAAAAAAATTTGAAATGAACTTATACGAAACAACTTTATGAAAATTGACTATCGAAATCGTGTTACAGAAACTTACTAAGCGAGCAAAGTGAAGGGCGAGTACCTGTTTCTCGCTATGTCCATTGTCATCTAGCATTTTGAGGGGCGAGCAAGGCTTTTCTCACTATTTTTGTTGTCTTTTTGCACCACATCATTTTCTTATTTTTAAATCGACGAGAATGAGGGGCGAGCAAGGGTGGCGAGGAAGGCTTTTCTCGCTGACTTCATTGTTTTTAAGCACCACATCATTTACTTTTTTTTTCTTTTTTTTTTCTTTTTTTTAATAGACAAGAATAAGGGCGAGCAAGGGAGACGAGAAACACTTTGCTCGCTAACTTCATTGTCTGTTTCTAGAAAAAGGCGAGCAAGGGAGCCGAGAAACACTTTGCTCGCTAACTTCATTTGTGAGTTGTAACCTTCATTATGACTACTGCTGATGCGCGTGGATTGCAACACGCACTACGTTTTACCTCTCGAGGGATCTCGAGAAGCTTGCAATCCCCACCAGGCAGTGTACCTGACCGATGTAGTATAGTGAAGTGGCAAGTACCGGGGGATTGATCGTTCTCTCACAGGGAATAATTTTATAAATTATATAGTATTTTTAGAAAATAGTTTCTTAATTGTTACTGTTCATTTTCTATTATTCTTAATTAATTTAGTTTAATTAGCTTTTAACTAATAATTAAGTAAATAAATTCTAAAATAGCTTATTTATAAGTTTAGGAACTTTTTATAATTTTTTAGGACTCCTGTAATTGTTAAGTAGTTTTATAAAAAATTTCATAATTATTTAAATTAGTTTAATATTTATTTTAATTTAAATTAGTTTAATTAGTAATTAGTAATTAATTAATATTAAATAATTAAAAAGTCAAAAAAATATTTTTCTTTTTCTTAAAATTTTCTTTTGTCATTAAAATCTTAGAAAAGTAATTTTCACATTCGTAGGACTTTATTTGCTCCCGTTTCACTTTTTATTTTGCGCACTTGCGTTTATTTTAAATTCAAACGCGCGTTTTTAGATTTAAATCACGTTTTTAGGTTATCTGATTATCAGTAATTGTTCATATAGTGTTTTTAAGCTATTCTCAATCATAATATCTTAGTGTAATCATAATAATCAAAATCCTGATCTTCCTGTTAAATCACCCGATCACAAGCACGTTTAAATACAATTCACATCCTCGTCGGGACATAACGACCCGGGAATATTTCTATACTCTCTGGACTTCATTGAATTGGTTTCTTGAAACTCGCGATTTTGTTACGGTTGGCCATTCACAAGTGGTTAGCTCGTGTGACGAAACCTGACCGTTTCGGGATTAATCAAAATTTGGCGCCGCTGCCGGGGAGGTTGTGTGCGTATTCAGACGTATTTGAAGATTAGTGATCTTTGAATATTCACTCCTTTGTATATTTACCATATATATA
>LBNU01023101.1:48535-76013 GCA_014162995.1 Artemisia annua
CTGATGAACCTATTTGATGAACCTATAATAACTGATGAACCTATTTTAAAAACAGAAATAGATTAACATCTGATAAAAAAATTCGTACTAACCTGCTTAGGAACATTTACAATTATCTCTTCCGGTTGCGACACACCAAGAATTGAAGCAATTCTATCTCGTTTATTAGTCTTTTTGGGAATAGGAACGTCAGCATCTGCTTTTGCCATTAACTGAACCTGATGATCTCTAAACTTCTGCAGCAGCTCAGGTTCATTTGCATAACGATTCACACAAGACTCAACTGATCTGAATATCTTATGCAAGATCATATCAGGAGTGTCACCACTGGCTTGAATGACTGATGCAGGTGGTAATGAATCTTGTGACCAACGCCTAAGCACGTATTTCCTTGGAAAAGTTTTCACCTTTGACAACCGAATAACATAAAAGATATGACGACATAAGAGTCCATATGACTCAAAACGTTTGCACGTACACTGATAAAGCTCCTCAGATGGTTTACACAACACCTGAAATAATTGATGAACCTTATTAAAAAGATTCATTAAAAAGACAATGATGAACCTCATTAAAAAGATTATAATTGATGAACCTCATTAAAAAGATGATACCTCATAAAAAACGTCATACAGTGGTTTCCCCTTCACTATACGATGTCGCCTTGAAATCTTCTCATCTTCACCAGTATCTTGTATAACATATTTTTTGCCAGAATCAACATTTGAAACACTAACCGACATACACGAAATCACAGAAGCATAACTCTCAGTTTGGACATCAAAGAAAATGGACCGAGTGTATAATTCTGAGGCCTCCTTTTCAATCTGAAGTTCAGTGTGAAAATCTGGAATAGTATACCGACTGTCATGATCATTTTTACGTTGAGCAAATTTTTGACAACCCACCACACTATCAAAATGATTATAGAACTCCCATAAAGTCAAATCAATACTTGTCAAACGACCATAGGCATTGTTTTCACTCTCAGACCTAGAAGAAGTACGCATCAAACCCGACATCAACTCATTCCTATAATAGGCTGGAATCCATTTATGCCTCAAGTTATACATATCTAACAGCCATTCGTGACTCATGATGAGACGAAAAGTGTTACGCTTTTAAGGGGTTATTTAAGCCTTAATTCATATAAATGTGATCAAATATTGCCCTAAATCGTTCACAAGTCTTTGAGAAAATGTACGTGTGCCATCACTTGTACCTTATGCATAATTTAATTTAATTTTCTCATAAAGACTGATGCATATCCAATAAGTTTACATATTTATATGTACGGACTTCAATTCCCAGTAACCATGTCTCATCACAAGAGACTTTAATCTTTCATTAGTTCTTTGCGTCTTTACATCTTTTGGCCATTCATTGATACATCTGCACTTCATGCAGGTATTCTTCCATGATCCTCACCATGATTATAGCGCTATCTTATTTATTTACATAATCATTATCATGCATATTATTTTATACAATATCTCCATCGACGTCGATTCATTTATTTTTTCGATTCGATACTTTACTAGACATTATATATCATTTATTGAGATCTCATAATTTTTCATGTACCCGGGGTTTTTCAATAACTTTCATGTCTAGTGTCTCTTGACTACTATGGGGTCTTATTACCTCGATTTGACCATCTTCATTTTCTTGCTCCATATTATTTAATCACTCGAGGACTTTTATTTGGAATCGATTTGTCTATCACGCTGCAGCTGTGCCATAGACTTACTACCATTCATTGATTGTACCTTTGGGACATACATTTTAATTGGAGCATTAGCAGCATTTATATTATCTAATCACTCATTTAATATCACAACCATGCTGGCAATTACTAGAGTTGGAATATAAATTGTCCCTTTAACGTAAAGTTCATATTCATTACTGTGAGGATCAACATTCATATCATAATTCATTCCATATTCCTTGCTGCTCATTCTCTCCCCTGAATGAATTATCCATTTCAACATCCCATTATTGTGCGTTGTGGTGGATTTACAAGAAACATATACCGCACATTTACAAAATTCTTATATGGGAAACCTATGGTTTGTGACCAAAACCATTCTAATGTGGAGGAGTCATTATAAATTGTTGGCAAGATGCGAATTTATATGTTATAACATGCCCCATAATCTAAAAGTTTTGTTCTCATAATATTATTGGCTTTGCAATCAACTGAAGACGTTTTATAAACGTTTCAACAAAAGCAATTCGCGTATGAACATGGGCTACTTTTATGTTCAACACTTATTCCAATAATCGCCCAATATTTGGAAGTATTCACCACCATTCTCAATAATATAATTTGGAAAACCGTGCTCGTATTTTATAAGACGAGCCATTAATCACGCTAACATTTAGTTGCGTCTTTTATGATCATTTTGACGATGCATCGATTTTAAAACTCAAAATGATCCACATGGCGGATGTATAGGCCTGAATACACCCCCTTTATATTCTTTACAAAACTTTATAGGATTCCTCACTTTAATATGGTGGTGATATATGAACATTAACTTCCATTGAGAACAATAAGATCAAATAAATCAACCTTGAAGAACCCATGGTTCTTTTATACATTTCGCATCATTATTAACCCGTGATGGTCTAACCGGTCATGCCGCTCAATAAAATAATCTTGGCTCATAAACTCTAGTTTATGACCACATGTGCTTAGACTGCACTTTCTATGTAAACCTCAAATAATATGGAGATTTTAATACAACATCACATTTCTCCAATCAAAATCATATAAGCTCTTTTATGGCTTTCATATAGTTCAATATAAATAACATGAAATTATGTTATTTGATTCTCTTGAGGGAATTATAATAAAACTTGAGGTTTTATTTTCTTTTCGAGCATAACATGAGGTTATGCTATTGATTCTACAAATTGAATCAAGATAGAACTTGAGGTTCTAATTATTTTCTTTTTCGTTAACATAACATGAGGTTATGTTATTTTGATTATTTCTTTATAGTCACAGTAAAACACTTATTGTTCTCGTTAACTATAAGAGAGTTTAAGAGAATAATTGCACATTAACTTACAGCATTATCATATAATAAAACATATCCATTTATTAATGAAGTTGCATAATTTGCAAAACATATGCATGCTATTACTCAATTAATCAAATGCTATAAGCAAACAAAACCACTGATAAATAAGGATATACTTAATAGCACAATTTGAATCAAATAAGATATATTTTTCTTATACTTAATAGCTGAATTATTCTTTTGCAACCGTAACAATAATGTTGCAAACTTCACAATAATTTCGGCTTATATTTTCTCCTTTGTTCATGATCGGACATCATACAGAAAAATGATGCTCATATCAACAAAAAAAAATTATGATCACATTCACAATGATAACAAATGATGCTCACATTTTTAATATTTATCATTTCAAGATTTTCATTCTTGTATTTCCATTTACTCCTAATACGACATGTCGTATTCTTATATTATACACCATATATAGTATTTCCCTCAAGCACGTCCACAATTATGTTGCTTGATATATGGCTATTATGTGATCATGTTCAATTTCACAAGAGGGAACACTATCAAATAAAGACGGGTTTAATGATATTTATTTAATAGCTCATTATTTTATGCGGTCATAGGTAAATAATAGTCTAAAATTTATCTAGTTTCTCTGTAATATATTAACTACAAGTGATTATATGAGCAAATTACTTTCTTTTCATTCAAGTAAATTTATTTGTGGCGAGGTTTAAGGAGTATCATTCATTATATTTGTATAGAACAAACCTTTAACACTCTGGATACATATTATTTAACATGCTTTTTAATGGTGGCAAGCCACACTAAGAAAAATAACACAAAACATGTGACCCATCAGACCATGCATGGTACATCTATTAACTGTTTATCGTTTTCTTTATCTTGGTGATCATATATAGTAATAACAATGGAAAGGAGATAAGAATACAATGACAATTATAGTGCACACATAAGAAACAATTCACTTTCATAGTTTGATCATGTGCTAATTGCAATACACACCCCAACTTTAGTACACTTTATGATTGTTTTAAACCTTGTTTTAATTTTTGACATAACATCTTAAGTGATCAAGTTAGTCAATATTATTTGTACCATAAAAACATTTAATCTTTGGGGCTTCGGGCATGTGTAAAATAGTTGCCAAATTAAAATTTTGTCTATTACTGGAAGTATAATTTCATTATTTGGGGTATAGCCATCCAACATAAACAAGTAAACAACCATGCCTGGCCATTAGCCTTTGAATTTACGCCCCATGATAAGCAAAGAACCAAAACGTTTTAATACATGGAAACAATTTTATGCATTTATATAGAACCTTCTATTTGATATAATTATTCATTAATGGGTATCTTGTGGTTACATGAACAAATTATTAAAACTAAATTTTACACAGGCGGTGACATATCTATTAATAATGCTTATAAGATCCATCCATTAATATGATTATCGTATTTGACAAGTAACAAGAACAATTGTAAAATGATATAGTAGAAAAGAAAGTATGCCAACTAGAAAACACATATTATGACAATCATAGATGATATATTACTATAAGACATTCATATAAAGTTTTTAAATCAGAGCGCTCAAGACGTAAACATCCTTAAGACACAACATCAATAGGATTCGACAAAGAATATAAGTAAATATTACTCTACAAATTCGGTTAACATGTGGAATATTACAAATTACAGGCAATAGTATCTTATATTTTACCGAATGAGTACCACATAAAACAAACACCATCACATAATTATACATGACATGAGTACAGTTAATATGTTATTACCATACCAATAATAACTACTCTAGTATAGTGCACAACAATTTGTTTATATGATGTAAGTATAATTAAACGATACATATAAAACAGCACATTATTTAGTGATATAAAACAGCACATGTAACTCATTAAAAGACTACATATGAGTATTGTATTAAATTATTTAGTGAGCTAGTGAGTTAGCGTCAGTTTAGGCAGTAACAAATTAGCGTCAGTTTAGGCAGTAACAAATGTAACTCATTAATAGTGTATGTCTGGTGTGTGTGGTGTGTGATAAAATAATAGAACTAATTGCAGTCGGCAGTAACAAATTACGAACAATATTAAAAAGGAGCGAAGACATACCACGGGTAACTAGAGGGAAAAAAAAAAAACTTACGCGTGCTGATAACGTGTTATAAACAAGAATTGAGGGAATGAATATTCTTCCATTAATTATTATGTTTTGAGATTACAAAGGGTATATATAAGATAATATTATGGTAAAAACCCTAATAGCTAATTGGGTCATGGGCCTATTATTAGTTATATAGACATCCACAATATAATGATCCATAACAGTAAAATGTATTTTACTATTAAAGTTTGAGTAATTAATTACTTGGGGGCAAAATGTAAATCAAGAAAGTTGAAGAGGCCAAATTGTAAGTATAGAGAGATCGTACATTTTTAGCCAGTGTACCACGGATGGTGGCTATCGTGTCTGGCCACAATCATATATGGTGCTTCTCAGCCATGTTTGTTTTGTTTTTTTGCAGATGTGCATGCAAAAGTATCGGTTACGATTTTTATCATTAAATTATTTCACTATTTAGTATTTAAAGCAATATCTATTTTAAAACTCGACTCTTGGAGATTTTTGGCTACTTAAGCCGAGACCCAACTAAAGTGTTTATGTTTTGTTTATTTCTTTTAGTTGGAACATTTGACTTATCATTAGTTTACATGAATATCCACAATCATTCAATCACTTGCCGCATTATAAACAGTGGCAGATGTAGGGGGTTTTCGGGGTGCATCGAAACCTGTTGGATGCAGTGGCGGACCTAGCCAGAAACTCAAGGTGGTTCCCGACTTAATAAAGGCAAAAAAGTCAACAAGTCAACAAGTCAACCAATCAACCGATCGATATATCGAGTCGGGTCGGACCAAAATTAACACCAATTTCCTTAATGAAACAACATATCAACATTTCTAATATAGAGGTGAGATCTATGCAAAACAAATATAACTTAAAAAACAAATAAGACAATCTCAACCATCCATCTACCTTTCATCTAATGGCTAAGATCAAATCAAAAAATAACAAAGGGAGGGCAAAATTGGCATTTTAGCTCATTTAATATAAAAACCCACTTTCCACCTTTTTTTTAAAAACAACATATCTTGCAAACGGTAAATCTTCAAGCTACGAAAAATACACCATCGCGACGAGAAAAAAATTATCTTTCTATAGATATGCATTGTTATATACTTTCGACGAACTTTTTTTTCAAAATTCCGTCCAGAAAAATCCCACGGGATTCGTAAAAATCCCACGGGATTCGTAAAGAAATCCCACAGGATTCGTAAAAAGATGATTTTTTTTTCAAAATTTCCGTCCAGAAAAGTCCCATGGGATTCGTAAAAAGACGATTTTTTTTTTTCAAAATTTCCGTCCAGAAAAATCCCACGAGATTCGTAAAAAAATCCCACGGGATTGGTAAAAAAATCCCACGGGATTCGTATAAAAAAATCCCACGGGATTCGTATAAAAAAATCCCACGGGATTCGTAAAAAAATCCCACGGGATTCTGTATAAAACACATGAGTACTGTATAAATCCCATGGGATTATGTATAAATCCCATGGGATTCTGTATAAATTACAAAGGATTCGTCAAAAGAATGACTAGACTAGATACAACAAACACGTTTCAAAAAATTCATCACATCATGACCCGTATTTAGAAATTAAAAAAAATAAATAAAAAAAAAAAAAAAAAAAAAAAAAAACAGCAAATTACCAAATAAATAGAATGTTTTACAAATATGTACATCCAAATGTAATAAAAAAAAATTAAATTACTAATGGTTTTAGCATGTATAAAAAACAAAACATTATTAACTAATTTAAAATTATTAAATAATTATTATCATTTTAAAAAAAAAATAAGAAAGAAAACGATAAAACATTTCAGTTACCCATATACTGTGTTAGGATCATTTACTCCTATTCCTACCTTCTTCTTTCTTCAATAGTCATATCATCATTCTCGGCGACAAAAAATAAAAGTAAACATATAACAAAATCAACTATTTAAATTTCCATTTTTTTGTTTAGTTATATTGTGATGTTGACGGTGGTGAACTTCACTAGTCGCCCATTCAATATCTAAGAAGTTTGCCCAAATCAATGTTTTAAACAGCAACAACAATTCATCTAATTTGGAAGACGCTTTACACAGCTTCCCATTCTTGTTGAAGCTATCCATAATGCAAACAGTATGCCCCTTTCCTTATACATACTTATTCTTAGCTCTGTCTTTCTTTATAATTAGAATTGACTATGCCCATGTTTATATTTCTAAACATCCAACCCAATGTCTCATTTTGTTTTTATATACTCTGCTTTTTTTTTACAATACATTCGTTCCTCTCATTCAATTTTTATACGTTGATTAGAGGTGTAAAACAATCTAGGCTAGCTGCTTTGACGATAAAAAGACGAAACTTTTTTTCAAAATTTCCGTTCAGAAAAATCCTACGGGATTCGTAAAAGTCCCATGGGATTCGTAAAAAGACGAAAATTTTTCAGAAAAAAATCCCACGGGATTCGTAAAAAGTCAAACATTTTTTTTTAAAATTTCCGTCCAGAAAAATCCCACGGGATTCGTAAAAAATTCCCACGGGATTCGTAAAGAAATCCCACGGGATTCGTAAAAAGACGAACTTTTTTTTTTCAAAATTTTCGACCAGAAAAATCCCACGGGATTCGTTAAAAAATCCCACGGGATTCGTAAAAGAATCCCACAGGATTCGTAAAAATATCACTTGTGATTTGTTATTTTTAAAAAATCTAAACACATGTCTCACATGACGTCAACAGTTACAAATTTCTTAAACTAGCTGTGACGTCAACAGTTACAAATTTCTTAAACTAGCTGCATTTTGGGCTTAGCATTGAAAAAAATAAACTCTTCAAACAAAATAGGTACACAATTCAAAATCAATAAAAAGAAGTTAAAAAAGAAAGTGATACTAGAACTAGAAAAAAGCTAGATACCTAACAGTAAAAACAAAACAGCCTATACTACTAGTACTACACTACTACCAACTAACCGCATTGATTGATATTTTGATATTGATCCCCCTATTGATTTGAATCAACATTGACTACTCAAAGTCTCAAACCGTTATCTGTTCTTGACTTGCCGTTAAACCATTGACTACTTCCAGAACCTTCCCCACCACCACCACCACGTTGTTGTTGTTTCTGTTGCGATGACGACGAAAATATCGAAAATCCAAACACACCTCCAATTGATTTCGACGAAGAGCCTCTTAACGAACAAATAGGCACGTTCAACACAGGCGTGATCCGTACATTAGCTGAATAAGATCTTTCCATTACACCTCTATGTTTATATCTCGGTACTCCGTTTAAGCTGCTCGGACTACTTGAGCTTCGTTCCAACTGAATCCCTTGAGATGAGTTTGAAGGAGATGAGATGAGATTAAATGTACTGTTATGTAATCGGTTTGAAGGTGGCGGCGGCGGCGGCGGCGGTGGACGTCGTGAAGGAGATGGTGGATATGGAGGTGATGGCGGTGGATATGGTGGAAGAAGAGAGGGAGGTGGTGGATATGGTGTTGGTTAATTTGACAAAAGTACCCTTCAATAATTAATTATATTAAAATGAGCCTAAATCTAGACCTTAGATTTAAAATAGATGGATGGTTGAGATCTTATTATTTGTTCTTTAGATAAATGTTGTTTCGTATTGAACTTTTCTCTTTCTAATATATTATAGTGGGAAATGATCCACTAAGAAGAGAAAATAAAATAAGAAGAATGAGAAATGTTTGTAGCCACATATTTCAAATGAAGCAGGAGAATTTCATGGGAGATGCATCTTATTTTGTAAGTGCATCTGAAATGTGCGGCTGTAGTTACTTCTCATTCTTCTCATTTTACTTTTATTTCTCATTTGATCCTTACTCATATTATAGTACATTTTTTCAATATATGCTAAAGTGCTAAACTATCATTTATAAGGTTATCATCTGTTTGATAAACTATAAACTCTTAATTTGCTAAAACAAGTAGCAATATTCAAACTTACTATCAAGTTTAATGAATACAATATTTTTTATCAATTGATATAAAAACTAAACACTTTTAACACATATCGGCAGCCATATATCTAAGAACGTGTACTTTGTTTTACTAAAACAATGTGTGATATCCAAAAAACTTCAAAGATACTCTGCCTATAGTGTTACAAATATTTATTGACTTTTTATTTACGTGTTAATTTTCTAATATGTATTCCTTCGTTTTCTAATATGTATTCCTTCGTTTTTTTGTCTTCTTTCTTGTAATTTTAGATGTAAGGTGGTTCCCGATCTATTTTTAAGGTAGGTCCTTCATTTTTCCTCTACATAGCTTCTAAAGGGTTTCGATTTCTAAGGTGGTTCCCAGGAACCACCTTCATACACTGTAGGTCCGCCTCTGGTTGGATGTTTGCCGCTTAGCATAAATTTAAAAATTCTAATTTTTTTTTAAATGAATCTGGTCCTATAATTTTATGTCATATAAATACATGTCTTGTTTGTTTAGTATACTAGTATGTCAAAATAAATACATCTCTTTATAATTATTTACTAATTTTAATGAAATAGCACATTTTAGTTCATTTTTATTTTTTTAATACTTATAAGAAAAATTGTCCATCTAATGAGTTAAGGTCATGAATCCGCTCTTTATCATAAACTAAACGAGTACCCGTGCATAATAACGGGATTTTATAGCGTTAGATAGTTGTTGTGATTAAGAAAAGAAAAAAAAAAGTTATAAACGAAAAGTAATAGAGTAAATATTTAAGAATTTAAGGATTAAACACGATTCAAACTGAATGAAAACAATATAGGTTATGGGTTATATACAAAAATAATAATAATAATTTGTGGTTTCCATATATAATTTTCTTAATTTTTCACTTTCAAAATTATGAGTTTTATCTTTATATATACAGTAAGTATAGGTCACAATATAAGAGCATTCACTATAATAAACCTTTTACAAAGGTTTATACTTTAATACTTCAATAAATTTTAAACCTTTTGATTTTATAAACCTACATCGTTATAGTATAAACCTTTGCAACTTCATAAAATGTCTTTCTTAACGAATGCATTAAATGTATTAAATTCATGAAAATGTTCAAGAATTAGGACCTCTTCATGCCACATAAACATGAAATGAGTGTCCACTATGATTGAAATAAACATAAACTTTTTTATTTTTCTTAGATTTTTTCATAAACCCACAATAGTGGATGCCCTAAAGTGCATGGGTAATTGATGCCCAATTGTTTATATTGAATGCATAACATATTTTCACTTAACAAAATTCCACTTAGGATGAAGTAAAGAATGGTTACAACAATTTCATGCCACAAACTAGCATTTTGAATGAGTGGTATCTTTGTATACAGCGATCGATCTAAAATCAAGAAGTCGGTTTCGACTTAAATTATTTTAAAATGTTGATCTCGAGAAATTTGAATATCTCACGATATAGCTCGAGCTTATGTTAATAAACTGAAGTTAAAAAATGCCACACTTGTTAGTTGTTACATCTGAAATGATCATTGCCCTCTCGTTATTACATATGAACCCCAATCCGTAATCACCACTACATTGTTGTCGTTAGTAGGAATAGGACACCATGCTTAGATTTTGCTACTCGAAAGTGGGGTTTGTCATGTATTAGGCGTAAATTGATCTCGTTTTGGTACTTATTTGAGTTGTTTGTGTCGTTGCATTTTTGTAACTCCACTCACTCTATACAAAAAAACTGCAGAACATTAATAAACATCATCAAGGTATTTCTTATGCATTGGTTGTTAAAGGGGTTGAAGATGGAATGACGGATTCAAATGGAATTACGGATTCAATACCAGAAGTTGTTAAACATGTGCTTGAACAGTTTAACAAGATTGTTACGGATGATACTCCAAATTCCTTACCACCTTTAAAGGATATTCAGCATCAAATTGATCTAGTTCCCAGAGCAAGCTTACATAATTTTCCTCACTATCGGATGAGTCCTAAGGAGTCGGATATTTTGCGTGAGAAGGTAGAAGATTTGTTGGAAAAAGGACACATTCAAGAAAACATTAGTCCTTGTGTGGTTCTTGTGCTTCTTATACCAAAGAAATATGGGAGTTGGAGGATGTGTGTGGATAAACATCATCGGTTTAAGTTGTTTAAAGAAGGGGACGATGTAGTGGTGTTTCTTCGAAAAGAGCATTTCCCGGTAGGTACTTATAGCAAGCTTCAACAAAAGAAGTATGGTCCTTACAAGATTTTGCTAAAGAATAATGACAATGCTTATGTGGTAGATCTACCTAATATCATGAGTATTTCAAAGACTTTCAACGTTTATGACATTTATGAGTTTTCACCCCGAGGATGAAGTTGAAGATGAGAACTCGAGGACGAGTTCTCCTAAAGTAAAGGGGAATTATGAGGACAAGATCATAGAGCTAGCTGAGGAGTACATGGAGCGATAAGATCATAACAAAATGACTCAAATCAAGAAAACGTGATGCCGTTTTCTCTACGGCGTTTAGCCATGTTCTTTGTTACATCATAGAAGCTACGATTTCTATTTTTTACTTTTAAGTTTTCTCTACAACGTAGGAGAATATTCCTTGTTACGCCATAGAGCTCTCAAATAAGGATTAATGTTAGCTTCTTTGTTGCTACGACATAAACAAATAAATCTTGTTACGCTGTGCATCGAATGCCAATTCTTCTTTTTATTTTTGAATCGGTTTTTACTTTATTTAGATGACTTTTTCCTCAAGAGTTACATCCCTACAAATTTAAGGCTTGAATTCATTGTTTAGGATTCAGTTATCTATTAACTTTGACAGTTTGACTTCAAGTCTTTAAAATCATTTGTGATTTTGTTTAACCTTTGTTAGAATTTTATTCACGCTTCCATTCTACGTCAGTATACTTTTTGACCTTGTCATTTTATATACTCTTCAATAATGTTTAATTTTTCTTTATTACTAAAATAGAACTAGTTGTTACAATCAAAAGTTTATTTAACCCCGACTTGGATTACAAATTCGATGACTTCAGTTGTGCCTTTGGAATGACATGACCACGTCATTTTCATGTGTAGTACTTAAAGATAGAGTCCAAAATTTTATATGCCAAAATGAATCATATAGACATGACACCAAACTAAATGAGAAGTTATGTCGACGTGAAAAATATGCTTACCCGCCACAACATGCAATCAAATCAATCAAAAAGTTACAACTTAGTGGTACGTGCGAGATACCATTCAATCAAGTAGTCGTGGATTAAAGTACTATATATTAACAATTAGTGATTACTCCGTATTTGTGATGTTTTTGTAATGTAAATGTCGGCTTATTATCATTTTAACCATAGAAACACAAATATCGAGATGTTGCACAATGAAAAATGTCGGCATATTTGCACAATATTTCTTATATCAACTGTAAGACGTTTTAGATCATTTGATAAATATATTCTTACTTCGCGACAACATGTAATCAATCATGGTAGGGGTTTAGACTTCGTGGACTAGTTTATCAAAAAGTCAAAAACCATAGTTACCAAGAAAAAGAAAAACATATACCTTGAATCCTTGATGATGCCTATTAATGTTCTGCAATTTTTTTGTATAGAGTGAGTGGAGTTACTGCTCTATGAGGATTCTTGTGAGTATTGATAGGACATCTAGTCATTGGTGATATGCTTTTGGTTATTATTGAATTGAGTGGTGTTGTAGTTAGGCCTTTGGTAATCTAGGTTTGTTGATTACTTTGAATGGTGTTTGTTTTATTTATATCCTACAACTTGTTGATTCTCTTGGGCATGTCCAAATGATTAGTTTGTTGCTTTTCTTGCAAAAGTTGTCGTCAATAATATATATTCACATTTTCACCGAAAAGGTAAAAGAAAAACATATAATCAATCAAAAAGGCTTCTAACCGAGGTTGTAAAAATCGCGAATTGGAGTTTTTGATATTTTCGGTAAGTTTTTTGGTATTTCCGGTGAGTTTTAGGTATTTACGATAAGATTTGCCTTATACCACCAACTTTAAATAGATATAAACGATGACTATAAGTGATTAAAACAAGTTTTCGACATGTTTATGGCATTTCCCGCAAGATTTACAGGTTTTCAATAAGTTTGACCGCCGTTGACTATTGACCACCGTTGACCGATCTGTTTGATCGATTTGCACAAATCAAAAAAGTTGGTAGCAGATTAACGCCTAGACGACAATTAATCGGCTTTGTATACTTTTTTTGCAACACTAATTGTAACCTAACAATGTTTAAAAATGCTTTGTCTTTTAACTATTGTTTTTAACATTCTAGCCAACTACTTCATGAGGTTTGAATCCACCATTACTCGATTCATTACAAACGGTATGTAACTCAATTGGTTATGGGTGGTGGAGGCATCATTTCCACCTAGCAAGCGCAAGGTCTAGGGTTAAACTCAATTGCATCCATAGCCATAACCGTTGAGCGAGTCAGACATACCCCACATCATAGACAAGCAACCGATTGTGAACCAGTTCGAGTCGCCGCATATCAAACTATGTGCCTCGAGCCTTGTGAGTCATGACTCGCACAAAATACACGCAACCCGTAAAAAAGTCGACCTTAGTCGTCTGTTCTTTATTCTAAACACCCCCACAACAAACACTTTGTTGGTTTTTATACATACGAGAATTCCTTTCTCTTTCGATATAAAAGAAAAACATTTGTTCAAAGTCTTTCTCACGCTGCAACAACAACTTAATCCATTCCAAGGTTGATTATCTCTTATTACATTCATACCTTACTTATATGTTACATTTCCTGTTATAATCCAACATCCTTGTATGTTTAGCAAATGAATCTTAATATGTATAGTTTGATTTTGTGGTAAAGAATAAAAACACCCATTTGCTTTGTTTGTGTGAATTTTCACGTGGGGTTCATGATATTTAACTTCTTGTACAATTGTTTAACAAGTTATGTGTTCTTCTTGATAATTACTGTAATTGGTTTTTTATATTATCTCCTGATCTGCTACTAGTTACCATTTGTTGATGATGATGATTTTTGGGATTAACAACATTGGGGTGGACCCAGGTTTCTAAGTTACCAGGTTCATAAAATTTAGAGATGAGGTTCGTTTCGAAAAAATCACGAAATTTGACAAATATTGACACTACGGGGCGAAAATCCATGGGGTTTCGCGAACACCCAGGAACCCCTTTGGGTCCGCCGCTGAGAACAGATCTTAGCTTGTTATGAGGGTTTGGGTGAACGTCTGTCTGGTTAGTCGATTATTAAGTTAGTGAAGGGTTGAGTAGTTTGTTTTGGATAGTCGCGCCAGAGTAGCAAGACTGAACCTATGTAGTGAACATAAGCTGTAATTGAGGATTGGTAAGAGCAAAACATTAACATATATCGTTGATTCTTAGTGAAATGAGTTTCCTGATAGAAACCTGACAATGCTTCTATATTTGGGGACTAAAGATAGAACTGTCGATGACTTGATGATGAAAACTTGAGTCTTAATGCTGAATCGTTTCATGACAATTTGAGTATTATCATTGGTTAGTGTATTATGTTTCAGTAAGTCCCTTGAGTTTTTGCACTAAAAAACTAAGAGGTTGTTCGGAATTGCATATTTATGTGCTTATCTACTTACTTCTAAGCAGATAAAGTGTTTGTCAAAAGAAAGTGCGTATTTGCTACTGAAATAAGCACTTAAAACTAAGCAGGTTAGTACCTGCTTTTAAGCTGTTTTATGAAAAGTGCAATCCCAAACACCCCCTAAAGAAGTAAGGCAGCCTTTAAATGACAACATGAGCTGCTTATCACTGAAAGTTTCTTAATTTTGTTCTCTAACGATAATGTTTTCTTTAGTACTTCTATGTAATCTAAAGCATTCAGAATTTGGTGTTTATTTTCTTGTTTATACAATTATGTACATATGCTCTAATTGAAATTTGAAGCTCACGACATAATTCATTTTCATGCCTGGTTGTATTTAGATGGATAGAAATATGGAAGATGTTGATAAACGTGTTGAATGGTTACATTGTGAATCACATTTTGCTGGTGACATCTTTGGAGAGCCACAAAAGACTGCTCGAATTGGAGATGAATATCAGGCACAAATCCCACCTCTGATGACCAAAAACGAGTGTTTGCAACTCATAAAGTATCCCGTTTGTCATGAAGTCAAAACTGATGATCAGAACCACTTTGACTTCGGTCAGTCGATTCCTGTCACTTGGGTTCGCAGTCAACATAAGAAGAAGAAGGAGAAGAAGGATAAGAAGGAGAAGAAGAAGGAAAGAATAGCAATTCAAGCAAAGAGTAAATCTGGTAAAATAGGATCAAAAAGGAAAAATGGTTTACTTGCGCTTCCTTGTTCTTCGATTGAAGAATCTTGGAGTGTAATCGAACAGGATTGCTTTATTCTTGGTTTATACATATTTGGAAAGAATCTTCGTGTTGTGAACAAATTCATGGGAAATAAAGGAATGCAGAATGTAATATCTTACTACTATGGGAAATTCTATAGAAGTGAACAACACCAAAAATGGTCAATGTATGTTAAGAAAAGAAGAACAAAGTCTTCACCTGGTAGAAAGACTCTTAGAGGGTGGAGGCGACAAGAGCTTTTGTCTCGTTTACTTCCTAATGTCACAGATGAATGCAAAACTCGTTTGACACAGGTATTCGTAATATCTCTCTTTGATGTGTACAATACTTGCTAGAATAAAATATCGATTCTATATTGTCTCTTTCAGGTCATTAATACATTTGACGAAGGAAAACTATCATTTGAGGAATATGTATTCAGTCTGAGGGATACCGTAGGAATCAAACTTCTAGTGGAAGCCGTAGCTGTTGGGAAAGAAAAGCAAGACCTTACTGCACAGGACAAGAGGCGGTCAAGAAAAAAAGTACAGAGTCAATCTTTTAACACAGAAGAAATCATCAATATTTTGAAGGATAGAATAGGATTAAGCCAAGCGAAGTTAAATGAGGTATTCTGGGAAGCTGTATGGCCTCGGCTTTTGGCAAATGGATGGCACTCTGAGCAGCCTACAACTTATGCCTCAAAGCAATCTTTGGTGTTTCTTCCACCTGATGTAGAAAAGTTTTCTAAAAGGGGCTTAGAGAAAGGCAGCCAATATTTTGACTCGTTGACTGAAGTCTTGAATAAAGTTGCATCACATCCACATCTTCTTGGACACGAACCGGACCAGGACAAGTTGGTCAAGTCACACGCAAAACAAGATGTGATGAAATATACAGTGGTGGATACTAGCTTGGCTGGGCTTGTGAAAGTGCGAGAACTACCATGTTTACAAAGTTCCAGACCTGCTGATATGCAACCATCGTCTAGTGTAACTGTAGAAACCAAACAAGTAACGACAGAAGAAGCACAAAACAAGGATGTGAATCATAAGACTGCAGAAATCCATGGGGTCGCTAATTCTCCTGATTGTGAAACCAGTGAGTTAAACAATTGTCAGCCAGTAAGAAAACTGAAGTTGGTTTTCAAACAAAAGCCAAAACCAGATCAGGTTGGTGATATTAGAATTGAGAACTCAAGAGGTAAAGATGAATCCATGAAAGATCCACGCCCTGAGAAGAGGCGTAGAAGTATAGTATTAGGCTTGAACAACACTCGAGTGGGTCCATATTCACTGGTTTCTACTAAACAGTCGGTTTCCCCTGCAATAGTCGGCAACCAAGGTGAGTTGTCGAATGGTGCCAGTAATGGTCAAAGGCATAGCACAAGAAACCGTCCATTGACCTTGAAAGCATTGGAATCTCTTGCAAATGGATTCTTGGACCCAGAAACGAAAAGGAAACGGACAGATGACACGACACCTAAGCGTGTTCGTGCTAAAACTGCTCTCGTCTCTAGTTGTGGTGCACCTACATTGAAAATCACATGAGGTTGACTCGAAGCTTAAACAACTTGTTGTCACCTGGTTCGTTTATAGTTGTGGATATTGTTGCCGGTATGAACCTTGTGAGAATGTGATAGAATTTTCATAATTTTATATGAAACAAATGAGTTATTTCAAAGTATTCGAATATAATTTTCAAAAGATTGTTGCTTTCACTAAATCATATTACGTAGAAATATAAGCCTTTAAACCAATGTTACCACATTTGCATTGACAATGTACTTCATCGTTTAACCTCTTATCTCGTACTCAAGTAGCATTTTCTTCTAACCGGCTCTCGATGACTATGACACCTAGGGATGAGCTCGGTATCCTACCAGTATTTTATTTATTAATTTATTTTATTATTATTATTTTTTGGTAAAGNTTGAACAATAATTTTCCCTGAAAATTGTTTATATTTAAAGTTAAATGTGATATACGAAACCAATTTTATAGGCTCACAATCTTTGAACATCCACTCTGATATCTATTTGATTAATCTTTTTTATAAATAGAAAATAATCAACAAGCAACACCTCGATTCAATTTGTAAGAAAGACCAATTAGACTTTGTTTAGGATATATAGTAGTCACGTACATTACTTCATGTCCCATTACTACAAACGTATTTTTTTTTTTTTCGTTTTCATTATGCGCTACAAATTTTTTAGATTTTATCTCATATTAAACTTACTGGCGTCAATACTCAATATCTTGGCTACGTCAACAATAAGTATGATATGATGACAAATTTGGAGTTACATATAGTATAACGATAAGATTACACGTAATAATAATATAACATGTAATAATAATAATGTAACAACGTAATAATAATGTAGGCACCCGGGATCAGGGTGTTCCCGCCAATCTACACCTTTTGTGGAATAATAAAACATATTAAAAATATTGTGGTACGTATAGACTAAACCCTTCTATATATAAACTTGAGTAAATTGCAAAAATCGTCCTTCTGGTTTGATGAAATTGCATGTTTCGTCCGTATAGTTCAGAAAGTGCAAGTGGCATCCTTATAGGGAAACCTTGGATCCGATTTCATCCTTCCCAAAATTGAAATTACTAAAAATACCCTTTTGTTCTGCCTATTTAAGAAGGAAAATGATGAGGTTATTTTAGTAATATCAGTTTAAGGAAGGACGAAATCGGACCCAAAGTTTCCTCACAAGGATGCCACTTGCACTTTCCAAACCCTACAGACGAAACATGTAATTTGGCCAAACCACAAGGACGATTTTTGCAATTTAATCTATAAATTTATACTACTCCCTCCGTCTCAAAATAAGTGTCCAGTTTGACTTTTCAGAGTCAAACTAGTTCAAATTTGACCTTAAATATTTTTCTTATGTTATATAATACTTGATGAAAAATTATACCGATGAAAAATACACTTAAAACCCGATCCATCCATATATTTTGCGTCAGGTATTATATAACACCCGTAAAAATATATAAAGTTAAAGTTGAACCAGTTTGACTCTGAAAGTCAAACTGGACACTTATTTTGGGACGTAGGTAGTAATAAAATAACGTGACTCCATAAAATACACCCAGTAGTAAATTCTACCCGAATGGTATCCCTTTATTAGTCGTACCTTTTATTTTTCTTATTATAAAAGCATACAGAACACAGTTTCTTGCTTTTGTTTTCGGTTCTGTCTTGGCTAAGTCTTCAAACAAAGCATTCACTCTGCCGTAGCAACTTCTCTTGAATTTCCAAAGGTTTAGTTATTTCTTAGCATCTTTTATATATTCATCATCAACCATAGTTTTATATTATATATGTATATGTTTCTTGCATTCTGTTTAGTTCTAGATGGTGTTGTATGTTCATAATCCATGTGTGTTTATTTAGCTAATGAATCCTGTAACATGTATGTTCTCACGTAGTATTCGTTACGATGTTGACGTTTGCAAGTGTTTAATAACGTCTTTTGTTAATCTTTTGGTTAGTTTTTGTCGTAGTTAAGTTGTGGGTCAAGTTTGAAAGATAATCCTTATTGATGAGTAGTTTATATATATTAATCGTGGTTATTGGTTATGTGTGGGATAAATATTTTATGTGTTTGTCGCGAATGCTATCAATTCTGTTCATGTTTAATGTGTTTATATACGTGGGAGGAATTACCATTTTGATGTTGTTTTGGAGTTCAAGAATGGATCTGAGCATGGTTTGTTGTAGATGTTGATTATCCGAATTCATTGACTTGTTATTAGCAAACTGATCGTTTTTCATATCGGCGTTTATGTATTTTTGGGTGAATGCTCATAAGATTCCGACTACCTGGTAATTCAGTTAAGGCGAAAACATTAACATCTGTTGTAGAATTTAGTGAGTTTCTATTTTGGGGGACAAAAGGAAGGATGAGTCGATTACTCAAGTAACTTTTTAGGGGAAAATCTTTCATTTGTAATTCTTGTCTGATCGGGATTTTGAGTATCATCATTCGATCTGTATATTTGTTTCATTAGATCCAGCCGTTTTATATATAAATTAATTAGGAATCAAGTCAAGTAATAACCATTTGTATTTCTATTCGTGGTTGATAATGTTTTGGAGCTAACTTGTGTCATGGACATGTATGGTTGTGGATAGATGGATAGTGAAGATGTTGATAAACGTGTTGAGTGGTTACAATCCGAACAATATTCGGCTGCTGGGGACATCTTTGGAGAGCCACAAAAGACTGCTCGAGTTGGAGATGAATACCAGGCGCAAATTCCAACTTTGATGAACAAAAGCGAGCAATTGCAACTCATATCATCACCAGATTGTCATGATGCAAAGACTGATGTTCAAAACCACTTTGAGTTTGATCCGTCAATTCCTATCACTTGGATTCACAATTACCATCAAAACAAAGAGGAAACATTAATGGAAATTAAAGCGAAGGGCAAATCTGGTATTTTAGGTTCAGGGACAGACAATGGTTTACTAGCGGTTCCTTGTTTATCGGTTGAAGAATCTTGGAGTGTGATTGAACGGGATAGTTTTGTTCTTGGTTTATGCATCTTTGGCAAGAACCTTCGTGTTGTGAACAAGTTTATTGGAAATAAAGGAATGCCACATGTGTTATCTTACTACTATGGGAAGTTCTGTAAAAGCGATCAGCATCAGAAATGGTCAACGTATCGCAAGAAAATACTCATAAAGTGTTCACCTGGAAAAAAGTTTCTCAAAGGTTGGAGACAACAGGAGCTTATGTCTCGCTTACTTCCTCATGTCACAGATGAATGCAAAACTCGCCTGACGCAGGTATTTCTCTTTCTTTATTTTGTACTACACTTCTACAAAGAAAAGATTGATTTTCTTACTGAAAAATGGTTTCTTTTAGGTCATTACTACATACGAAGAGGGAAAACTATCATTTGAGAAATATGTATTCAATTTGAGGGATACAGTGGGAATTGAACTTCTTGTAGAAGCCGTAGCCATTGGCAAAGAAATGCAAGACCTTACTACAATGGAAAAGAAGCGGTCAAGAAAAAAAATGGAGCGTCACTCATTTAAAACAGGAGAAATTATTGATATTTTAAAGGATAGAATAGGACTAAGCAAAGCAAGGTTAAATGAGGTCTTTTGGGAAGGTGTTTGGCCTCGGCTTTTGGCAAGAGGATGGCGCTCTGAGCAGCCTACAACTTATGCCTTAAAGCCTTCTTTGGTATTTCTTGCACCTGGAGTAGCAAAGTTTTCGAGAAGGGACTTAATAAAAGGAAGTCAATATTTTGACTCATTCACTGAACTTCTGAACAAAGTTGCATCAGAACCACAGCTTCTAGAAAACAAACATGAACAAAGCTCGGAAGATGGACAAGATTTGATGCTATATACAATTGTCGATACTAGTTTGGTTGTGCTTGTTAAAGTGAGAGAGTTGGCAAGTTTGTCTGATTCTGAACATGCTGATATGCAAACATCATCTACTATTTCTGGAGGTAACAAACAAGACACAACCGGAGAATCTCATAAGGAAAATGTGAACCAAAGTGTTGCTGAATCATCCGACTCTGAAACTAGTAATGCAAACAAGGACAAGGCTAACCATCTTGATCCATTAGTTTCGGCCATTGTTGACAAGAAAACGGATTTGGTGAAATACACACTTGTGGACACGAGTTTGGTTGGCCTTGTTAAAGTGAGAGAGATGAGAAGTTTGTATGATTCTGAACCCACTGATAAGCAAGCGTCGTCTAGTGATTCTGGAGTTGTTGATTCACCTGATTGTGAAGCTAGTGCTGTAAACAAGGATACTCCGAACCATCTTGATCCAGTGGCATCAGGAATTGTAGACAATAAAAAGGTTCTGTCTGTCAACGAGCAACCCGTAAGAAAACTGAAGCTGGTTATCAAACAAAAACCAAAACAACACCATGTTAGTAAAACTACTAATGACAACGCAAGTGGTGAAGCTGAATCAATGGAAGATCCACGTCCTAAGAAGAAGCGAAAAAGTCTAGATATAAATTTGAACAACCCTCAAGTGTGTCCACTTTCAGATGGTGATAAGTCATTGGTTTCTACTAAACCACTGATTTCTCCTGAAACAAACGCAAACCATCAAGAGTTGTCAAGTCTTGGTGCTAGTAATGGACAAAGGCAGAGTACAAGAAACCGTCCATTGACCATAAAAGCATTGGAAGCTCTTGCAAATGGATTCTTGGACCCAAAAAGTAAGAGGAAAGTGTCAGAGGACAGGACAGCTAGGCGTGTTCGTGCAAAAACCGCTCTTGTCACAAGTTGTGGCGTGCCTACATTAAAGATCACATGATGTTGATTTGAAGCTCAGAACTGCTTGTAGTCAAATAGTTCTTTTATGGTGCGGATGTTGTAACAGTCTAAAATCTGTGAGTTTGTCATCGAGTTTTATAGGAGTCATATTTTACATAGAATATAAACCTTCAAAACGATATCACAACATTTGCATCAACTATGAACTTCATTTTCACCTCCAACCTGTTGTGTATCACATTTGTCTTCTAAGGTTCTGTCTCAGTACGATATATAACTAGTTAGAAGAAAACGTGACGGCTTATTGTTTAACGATACTTTTCACATCGTCAGTGATCTTCAAAATGAACAAAGTTGATACTACACAATGACGTGTCACCTAAGAAAGTGTTGGTTCTTCTGTAATTGCTATATTTGCTTATTTAGTTTGAGTCTGGAATTTTGGTAACATTGTGATTTATAGTTCAGTAAGAATGTTTTTGACTTTTTCGTATATCATAAAGTAATAACGTTTTATATCTTTTAGATGATTTTCGAAAATTTAGACCCCGGTTTCATTTTAGTAGGTGTAAATTTTATCCATGTTACCAGTTAAACTTGTAAATTGTAATGCATATTTTTGTAAATGAAATGATTTTGGGCCGATTTACTAATGAGGCCAGTTATCAATTTGTAAGATATTTAGAACTGAGCCCAATTAAAGCTGTTATTTACAGTATCATTTAAAACACAATAATGTATTTTTAAACGTGTGTAAGAATAATTTGATCTTTGCTGCTCATAATTCATAAACCATGTGTGTCATAGTCCATAGATGAAAGAATAACAAATATAGTACTCTAACATTAGAAAGTAAAATGTTATAATATGAATCCTTATAATATAAACTCCTTACAATACAAAAAATAAAGTAGCTCACGTAAGCTACATATATACATCTAATCACATCGTCTATTACATCATTAACCTGGTTCCACTAAGATGAAACTGAGGTTTATACTTTCAAACTGTGACTCTATGTGGAAGGTCATGACCATATACATTCTCAGTCAATTGTTTAAATATGATTTTGCATGATCTAGTAGGGGTATTTAACAGACATTGAGGTATAGACTTAGTCACTTCGTGTAACAAAGTCACTAGCCTCACCTTTCTTAGTATGTGTATTACTATCATGCCATGTCAACAACAATCTTTCACCATATTTTTTTTCCTTAGAAGCACTAGTACTAGGTTCACTAGACATATCATCCTCTAACTCTTATATTGTTACCCTAACTTGTCCTAGTGACATTTTGTAATAAATAAGCTTAGTATAATCATGCTCTATACACACCTCTATTTGATAGAAACTCAAAACAATGGTAGCCATACAACGCACATCCTCATCACATCCCAATGCGTACAACCCAATATCTAAACAACTCATGCGGCTTAAATAGTGATAAAAGAGAGGCTCATACTCACCTATGTTTCCTAACTATTTGACCATCTTATCTAACTCATGAACCGAGAAAGCTTCAATATCAAACCTCATGAACTGAGAAAACTTCAATATCAAACCTATCAAAAATGTCTTCTTGACCACCAACGTATTGTCTATTAAGAAACCTCCTAAAGGTCCCACCATGATGTTTGCGTATGGTGAAGAAATGTGGTGCATACTCTGGAACAAAGAAAAAAAAATACAAAAATTACTTAGTAAATCGACAAAAATACAAGTAAATAACAATAGATTTATACAAAATATAACTCAAATCAACAGGGTTTCAAGTAATTACGATACGCCTTATCACATTTCATTTCTAACTCTTCTGATGTTTGAATTACCCTTTTTTTTCTCATCTAATCATCTTCCATGTTGTTAACACAATTGTTTACATAGATTTGTATAATGATAAACACAAGTTCAAGATTATACTTAGAGAAAATGATGTGGATGAGCAATGAGAGAAATTCGGGTGGGTAGGGCGGGAATAATGTTGTTAAATGATGAAGGGCCGGTCTTGTGTAAGTAGAGGAGAGAAAAAAAAAATACAAATCATGCAATTACAAAAAAGCCTATCATGCATGTCTGTTGGTCCCTTTTACGTGGTTAAGGTTAATTACAAAGTTAATTTAACCAAGCTCCATGAAGTAGTGAAGTGAAGATCAATGACTAAGTAATGAAAAACGTAAAGGATAAGAAAACAATATTTTTCAACGTTTAACTCTTTATTAGAAATTAATCAAAAGAATTATACCCAAGTGTTCGTGGAATAAATACTTGGGATTGAAATGACAAGTATGTTTGGTGTTACTCCTCACTAAACTTAAGCTATGCTTAAGTAGCAACAAAAGACCCACTAAGCTATCTTAGGGATGGTTGCTATTTGGAGAGAGTAAAGATTAGTTTGTGAATGTCTAAGCATTAAGTGCNTCAGCAGATTTCTTTAGCCTGGCATCCATCTTCTGCTTGAGAGCCAACAAGGCAGCATCCTGAGCCTTTTGAAACTTTTCTCCACCTTCCCTGTTAGCCAGATCTTCAGGTTTCAACCCAAGAGACTCTGCTTCTTCATTGACCACTGTAATAAGAGTGGACTTGCTGATCATCTCCTCTTGAGCAACTTCCTTTAACCTTTCAACCTTGTCCAGATAGGCTTGAATTTCTCCCTCAGTCATCTGATAGATTACTCCATTGATTTCATAGGAGATCGTGGCAGGTTCATCAGGATCACGCCTAACCTCTGAGGTAGCTGGGACCAAACAAGTCACTGGTTCTGGTTCAGCTGTAAGAATACTCTTGCCTTTGTCCTGTTGAGAGGAAGATGTTTCAGGCTCAATGTAGGAAGATATTGGAACAGCCTGAGCAGGAATCTCCTCTTGTGTTGGTTGACTAGGAGATGCTTCAGTGACCTTCTCCCCCTCACCTGTTGCGTGCCCCATGGTGATAGCAAGAGGTGGATGAGCCACTGAAGCAGATGGAGCAGACCCTTTGAAAGCCTGGTAAAGTTCAGTGAGCATGGTCTTGATTTCGGAGGTGTCTTGCTGAAGAGTAGACACCTTAGCATCAAGAGACGCCTGAGAAGTCTCAAGCGCAGTCATCCTTGGGCCAAGATTCCATGCCAAGGAATTTGAAGATTTAGCCCATACAGTTACCTGCTTCTCAAGATTGCTGAAAGAAGTTTGAATAGCAGTTACTGAAGAGCTGAGAGACTGAAGATCCAAAGTCTTGAGGATGGTGACCAATTCAGGGAAGCTTGCTGACTGTTGGATGAAAGTTTCAGAAGCCTTAAGAAGTTTCTTGGTGTGCTCAGGATCCTCCTTGACTGACTCCTGAATGGAGGCAACTCCCTGGGTGAGTTTGTTGATGGGTTCAACAAATTTGTTCAAGTGTGAAGTGAGGGTTGTCAGAGAGTAGTCAATGGACGAGTTTTGTTCCCTGACATCATCATGAAAGTCTTCAACTGAGTCCTTGAGGTTGAAGTAATGAACAGCCTGCTCAGTATGCATGTCAAAGACTTCATCAGTGACCCCACGAAACAGGGCATTGGTTGCCTTCTTCAAGAACTTCACCATCTTTCTTCCAGTGAGAGGAATACAGTCATCCTGTTCGTCCAAGGAATCAGAGGGGTCAACCACAGGTTTGGATTCCGCAGCTGGATGGGATGGAGACTGAGGAGTTGGTTTAGTAGGTTCAATTGATTGGTTATCAGTCTCCATGTCATCCCCTGCTTCAAAAAATTCCTCTTCACTGCACTTGGTTATTTCATCATCAGAATCAAGAACAACCTGGAAGTCAGCCATCGAGTTGATCTGCAACATTGGGTTAGCCAGCTCCTCTTCATACGAAGATTTGCTTTGGTTTTGGTCGCTCCCTGACCCCTCTATTCCAGCAGACTGGGATTTGTCTGCCTGGTCCTTAGGGTCAGTTTGCGAGGAATGTGCCTCTCCAGGAGTGGGTTTAGGTTCCATATCAGTGGGTGGTCGCATGCCCCCAGAGTCTTTGTCCCCTAGCGCCCCTTCAGACACTGATGGGTGTTTTTCACTGTCATCCTTAGGAACAGTGATTGTTGTTTCCCTATCAGCGGGTTGTGTAAGTCCCTCTGAGTCTTTGGGATGAGATTTGGTGCCCTCAGACAAAAGCTTTGATTTGCGAATGTCCTCATCAGGCGAGTGAAGGTTATGGCCCCCCTTTCTAGCAGGGTGGTACTTTCCTGCCGAAGATTTAGGGGCCTCTACTCCCTGAGACTTTGGTTGTGATTTACCAGAGCCTTTAGCAGGATGTGAAAGGGTGTGGGTCCCCGTCTCAGTGGGTAGTGCTGCCCCACCGAGGATATAGGACCCCTTGGTCCCTGAGACCCTGGTTGTGATTCGCCAGAGCCTTTAGCAGGATGTGGAAGTTGAGTTGATTCCAACTCTACTAACTTGTGTATGTCAGTAGAGCCTGTGGGAATGGGTTTGCCCAAGGACATTGAGTGTGATGTCTCAGTGCCCTCCGTTGGCGGTTGTTTTGGGGTCAATGAATCGGTAATAATTCTGAGGGTGTCAGTAGTCAGGGTCTGTTGTTGCCTCTTTTGTTTAGGCTTGGAACTGAGGTACCAGTGGCGAGTGACTTGGGCTGAGCCACCTTCCTGGACCCCGGTCCCTTTTTCTTTTCCTTCTTAGTAGGGGACGGAACTGGTGAGATTTTGTTAGCGCCCTGAATAGTTGCCAACATGTACGTTGTCAGGCCGTTGGGTGTGGCCTCAGTAGGGTCCTTAAAGTAGTTTGCCTTATGGAGTACTTCTCATTCGAATCCCAGAACCTCAGGCCTCTCATAAGCTGAACCAAGTAGATCCTGAAGCACACAGGAAATGAACCTAGGGTAGGACATAAGTCTCTGCCTAGATTTCCCTGTGGTCAGTTTTGTAATGAGGTCTTTGAAGATAATCTCTCCAATATCAATTTTTCTACCTTCAAGGAGACTGAATACTATCATTGATTGAGTAGCATTCAACTGCTCCGTGGAGGATTTGTTACCCCCAAGGACCTTGTTAATACAAATATCGTCTAAAAACGTTATTTATATTTTACGATCTTTGCTATGTTTTGTTAATGACTAAGTACAAACTTTAGCTTATAAGTAAATCATCACTTTAGTTTTAAGTCTTGTATAAACTAGACTTTACATTTCTTTTTAAACATAACATAGTTTTTACTTCTTTAAAAAGAAAGTGTCACATCTCATTAATATGCATTTATGGAAAGTTTATGTGTTTGACCATCTTTGGTTCTTACACATGTTTGGAAGCATTCCACATTGAGTCAATGCATGAAATAAGTTGATGTGACCTTGTTTGTCTTAGAGAGATTTATTACAACTTTGTGTGCAAGTTTTGTAGTGTCAGTTCTGGCGGAACCCTGGAGTTACACGGGCGGAACCCTTTTGAGGGTGCTGCCGTTTCCGTCAGAGCTGATGCTTGTTTGTGTATAAATACCAAACTACTTGCAAGAAATCTCTCATCACTTTAGGAAATATATTTCACATATCCTCTCATCTAACTCAGTAACATTTGACTTGTGTGATTCTCTTATGTAGCAAAGGAGTTCACAAGTTCATCCAAGAAGTTACAAGTTTCAACTCATAAGTTGCAAGACTTGTTAGCTTTGTTGTGTATAGACTT
>LBNU01023101.1:81394-95099 GCA_014162995.1 Artemisia annua
CGAGGGGGGGGGGGGGCAAAAGTCTTAGTGTAGTCAAGGCCAGTGGCTTTGACAAAAGACCTTGTAGGTCAGGGACAGGTGTTTCTTCCATTGTTCACAGTGAACTTTATTATGGCCTTTTTGGGCTCAGTGGGTTATCAACCACTGCAGTACACTGATGAGACGAAAAATGTTACGTTTTTAGGGGTCGGTTTGAGTCCTAATTCTGTATGTTTTTGGTTGGATTTCACCCAAAGTCATTTCTTTTCTCATTCTAGGTACCTTTTGAAGGGAAAATCACAAAAGAAGCATTTTCGGCGTTTTCGGAGTGAAAAAGTGCGGAAAACAAACAAAAACTCAAAAGACCTTGAAGATTACAGAAGCGGTGACGCCGTCACACTATACAAGGTGACCGCCGTCCAGGAACAAGTGAAGTCCAGAATTGGAAAAATACTCGTGACGGGCCAGCAGAGTTCGTAAGTGCAAATTGGTGACGGCCGTCAACCAAGGCCGTCAGATCTGGAACCAGCAATTATGACCACCGTCAAGGAAGGCCGTCTGAAAACCCTAATCGCCGAGCCTGACGACGTCACTTATTGGGTGCACGCCGTCAGCCCGCAAAATCTATATATACTAGAACGTTTCTTCTTATTTTGAGAGGGAATTTTAGAGTGGAGAACTTGGGACCAAAACCCTAGTACGCAGTTTTACAGACCTTGGAGGGTATCCAAACCCTTCCCTTGCATGTTCAATTGAAGATAAGTCTTTATTCATACAATATGTCTTATGTGTTGTGTGAATATATTTGTGCTTGTCTTTCTTTTAATATGCTAGGCTAATTTTACTTTTGTTTGCTTTAGATCTAATGAAACCTAACTATTGATTATCATGTGATGTGTATGTTGTGATTGTATTTGGGTGAATGTTTCATCTACGTTAGACTAAGGAAAACTGGCTAGTCTCCTATATGGTAACATGCTTGAACGTCTTTAGAAACGTGAATCATATGTGCGTTATTGGTTTTAAGGTAGTATTTCATGCATAGGTTGCTATCGGTGAGCTCATGATAGGATGCTTGACGTATCGTCATAGAGTGAGGTAGGAACTTATAGAGTTAGGGAATTGAACGCACTCCCTACGACTTGTTAGGAATACACCCGTCATCCAAGCAAACTCAACATACTAGTCACATGGTAAAAGTAGTAGGGAGTAATGAAATCTAAGTAAACAGCTATTCTCCACCACTGATTTTCTCTAAAACAAAAAATACAAAAATATAAGTAGCTTAGAAGTAGATAACTTGGGTTAGTTGACTAGCAACTAATTCCGCCCTATTCCTCCAAAACCAGAGATTTACTGCTTTCGTAAAATATAAAAATACAAAAAGAATCTTCCTCCACACCTTAGACCTAGATTAGAGTAGTTTTTACGCCCAACGAACACTATTCCCTGTGAGAGACGATCAATCCCCCGGTACTTGCCACTTCACTATACTACATCGGTCAGGTACACTGCCTGGTGGGGATTGCAAGCATCTCGAGATCCCTCGAGAGTAAAACGTAGTGCGTGTTGCAATCCATGCGCATCATGCACCAAATTCCCTCAGGTAGTCTGTGTAGATCACGGAGGGTGTTTTTGAAAAAGCTTGTGGAGAGGAAACAGTTTTGAAGATATTTGATCTACACTTTTGTAGACCGGAAAGGCCTCAGGATAGGCAAAGTTTCCCACCACGTTGTTTTTGGCCATGTCAACACTCTCAATCTGGAATTCCACATTGGAAGCGTATGGAATGACTTGAGAAGAGGCCATTTTTCTTAAAAGTTGGTCGGATATTGGTCGGAAAAAGTTTTGGTTACAGAGAAAAACACACACAGATTCAAAGAAAATTTTTGCAAGAGTTTAGACAATTTTGAAAGCTTGTGTGTGTGAGTTTTGTGAAGGGGTATTTATAGGAAAGGTTTAGGGTTTGGGAATATGTGGATGTTAAAGTTGGTTTAAATTAATAATTTTGAATTTTTTTGACATCCGCATTTAATTCCACCTTTCCACTACCCTCGTTTTTCGCAACTGTCAAGATGAACAGTTGCGCGTCTCTGCAAATAGGCACTTTTGCAGAAATGATGTCACCACATAAATATCATAAGATATTATGGGTGAGAGGGGCATTTAATGCCAAGTGGGTTAAGTGAGGGTGATGTAGGGGCCCAAGATGTGGATGCCAGAAGGACAGAGACATATATTCCTATATTAAATAGACATTCAGTTACCAACCTAGGACATTTACTAACTATATACTTGGAGCATTTAGTTACTTATTGAATCCTTTCAGTATATCTTGGGCATCCTGAAGAGATGATTCATCAGTGAGTATGTTTTGAGACATGTATCTCACTGAGGGTTGATGGTTGTTCAGGGACCTTAGAGAGACTTAACAATATGTTGGATGACATTTACTCAGTGTCCTGACTGTCAATATCCAACATGCCCAATTCTGCTTTCAGTCTTGTGAAAGTGGGCTCATCCAGGGGTTTTGCAAAAATATTAGCTAGCTGATATTCAGTGGGGATGAAGTGTAATTCAATCTCTCCGTTCATGATATGGTCCCTGATGAAGTGATATCTGATATCAATGTGTTTGGTTCTCTGATGCAGGACTGGGTTGTTGGAGATGGCAATTGCACTGGTGTTATCACAAAAGATAGGAACACTTTTGTAATGGATGCCATAGTCACTGAGTTGACTTTTCATCCATAGTACATTTGCACATTAGCCAGCTGCAGCTACATACTCTGCTTTAGCTGAAGACATAGCCATTGACTGTTGCTTCTTTGTACTCCAACATACAAGTTTCCCTCCAAGGAATTGGCAGGATCCTGAGGTACTTTTCCTATCCATATTACAGCCTGCATAGTCTGGATCAGTGTAACCTTTAAGATCAAACCCTGAGCACTTAGGGTAGTATAAACCAAGGTTTAGAGTACCCTTTAGGTACCTAAGGATTCGTTTCACAGCAGTGAGGTGTGATTCTTTAGGATCAGACTGATATCTAGCACATAAGCATACTGCAAACTGAATATCAGGCCTTGAGGCAAGTAGATACATCAGTGAACCAATAATTCCTCTGAACATGGTTTGTTTTACTGGTTTACCAGCAAGATCAGGTCCTAGGTTGTTTGGAGGAACCATAGGGGTTTTAACTGAAGCACAGTCACTGAGATCATACTTTTTCAGTGTGTTCTTGATGTACTTCTCTTGACTGATGGAGATTCCCTTATCAGTCTGTTTGATTTGAAGTCCAAGGAAGTATGTGAGTTCTCCCATCATGCTCATTTCAAATTGTTTCGTCATCAGTTTCTCAAACTGCTTACAAAGCTTATAGCTTGTTGAGCCAAAGATGATGTCATCCACATACACTTGAACCAAGATCACATCTTCCTTTGTCCTATAGATGAATAGTGTGTTGTCTATCCTTCCTCTGACAAATTTGTTATGGATTAGGAAAGCTGAGAGTGTATCACACCATGCCCTAGGAGCTTGCTTTAGACCATAGAGGGCTTTGTCAAGCTTACAGACATGGTTAGGGAACTCATAGCTTTCAAACCCAGGGGGTTGTTGAACATAGACTTCCTCTTTGAGTTTACCATTCAGAAATGCACTATTGACATCCATTTGGTAAACTTTGAAGTTCATGTAAGTGACATAAGCAAGGAAGATCCTGATAGCTTCCATTCTAGCAACAGGGGAAAAAGTTTCTTCATAGTCAATACCTTCCTGTTGGTTGTAGCCTTTGGCAACTAGCCTTGCTTTGTTCTTAATAACAATGCCATTTTCATCAGTTTTGTTCTTGAACACCCATTTCATGCCAATCACATAAACACCCTGAGGGCATTCAACTAAGGTCATGACATCATTTTTATCAAATTTTTCAAGTTCATCATGCATGACCTGAACCCAACTTGGATGTTTCATGGCTTCTTTTACAGTCTTGGGTTCAATGGTGGATATGAAGCCTACATACATGCATTCATTGGCTGAGGCTGCAGTGAGTTTGGCAGCCATCCTTCTAGTGAGCATTCCCTCAAAGACAGGTTCACCAATTATGTTAACTAGCTCAATGTGTTGATGTCTAGACCATCTTTCCTGAGGTCTGGGGTAGGAGTTTGAGCTTGTTGATGCCTGATTGGTAGGTGGAGTGGGTTCAAGAATAGGTGCCTGAGGTTCCTCAGGAACTTGGTTTTCAGTGAGTTCAGTTTGGATGTTGTTTTCAACAGGTTCTTGAACATCTGGTTCAGTATGAGTTATCTCATTTGGAACTTGTTGTACTTCAACAAACTCACTGATAGTTGGTTGAGGGAGGTTGTGAGGAATGATGTAGTATGAGAAATCAGCATCAGCTTGATATTGAGTGGAAGGACTAGACTCAGGATGATATTCATCAGGAGGATATCTTGATGAATCATTAATTCCAATCTCTTCCACTGAGGTATTTAAGAACTGAATAGCCTCAGTGCTTTCATCAAAGGTGATGTGATAAGTATCCTCAGTTTGTTGTCTCCTTGTGTTGAACACTGATGCGTGGTTTTGTGACCTTACAACAGGTTTTACCTCTCAAGGGATCTCAAGAGGCTTACAACCCCACCAGGCAGTGTATCTGACCGATGTAGTATAGGATAATGGTAAGTACGGGGGATTGATCGTTCTCTCACAGGGAATAGTGTTCGTTAGGATAGAAAAACTACTCTAATAGGTCTAAGGGTGAAGGAAGATTCTTTTTGTATTTTTATGTTTTTATGAAAGCAAGTAAAATCTCGGTTTTGAAGGAGTGGGCGGAATTAGTTGCTAGTCAACTAACCCAAAATTACTACAATTGCAAATAAAATAAAATAACTAAACTATTTGGTTGTGAAAACTATATGGAGAAAAGTTGTGTTTACTTAGACTTCATTACTCCCTAACTATCTTTTACCGGTTAATTGATATGTATGTTACTTGTGTGGATGAAGGGTGTATTCCTAATAACTCATGGAGTGGCATACATATCTCTCCAATTCTATGAGCTCTTATCTCCTCCTATGCCATGCACGGCACAACCATAGGGATTGTAAACAGTGGCTCATGCGTTAAATACTACCTTAATAGCCTAGTATGCCTTGGCTACATGTTTCCCAAGACGTTCAAGCACGTTACCATAAAGGAGGTTGGCCAGTTTTCTTGAGCCTAACATTGATGGAACAATCATCCCAACAAACAACAACACATCAATTAACCAATAATTAATAGTTAGGTTTCATTAGATCTAAGCAAACACAAACAGAATTTAGCTACACATGTTAATTAAAAGACAAGCAAAAGAGATAATCAACCAACACATAGACATATTTATTGAATTGAAGTGAAGACTTATCTTTAATTAAGCATGAGGGTCCCAAGGGTTGGAAACCCTAAAAATTACAGAAAATTCGTCTAGGGTTTGGTGCCAAAAGTTCTCCACAAAGTTCCACACCTAATGAATGAAAAATAGAAAACTATATATAGATTTTACACTCTGACGGCGTCAGGTTATAGGGTCTGACGCCGTCAGCCCGCCGCCATTAGGTTTCTCGGATGGCCTAGATCCACTTCTGACGCTGTCACTCTTTGTTTCCTTCTGGGCCTTCACTCTTTAAATTATAACCTGACGGCCTACACCATATAACACCTGACGGCGTCAGGTGTAAAATTCTCAAATCTTTCTGGCCCGTCATTTGTAAAATGGTTTCCACTCCTTTGTCAACGTTTGCTGACGCCGTCAGGTAGTAATTCCTGCTTCTTTTGAGACTTTGTCGTTTTCTTCACTTTTATGCTCCAAAAACGTCCAAATATGCATGTTTTCCAGAATTCCTCTCAAAAGTACCTAAAATGACAAAAGGAACGATTTAGGGCAATATTTGATCACATTTATACGAATTAGGGCTTAAATGACCCCCTAAAAGCGTAACACTTTTCGTCTCATCAAATACCCTTACACTTGAGATTTGCTTGTCCCCAAGCAAATGAGCTTTTATTCCAATCAAAATATGAGTTAGGGGTCATTTAACACAAATATAAAAGTAATTACAAAGGGGTGAACCTCACATATTTGGGGTGGAAAATTTTTAGTGGTACGGTTTTGTGCTAGTCATACAATTTCCTATCCATGAGACGCTCATTAAGATCAAGGTTTCACTTCTAAATGTTGTAAAAAATTTTAAATTGGCGCTAAAATTCCCCTAACAAATATTTCTCTTGGTTTTATTATAAATTTACTATCAAACAAAGCAAAACATCAAGCATAAGTGTATTCTCAACGGTGTCTTCATTTACCCCCTTACACTTAAACCGAACATTGTCCCCAATGTTCAAGTAGAAGATGTAAAAGTAAATAAAATAAAAGAATGAAATCAAATACTCCCCTGAATCGTTTGATGTGGATAATGAGGTAACATGGTTAGATCTTCTTCCAAGAAAGATGAACGTTCAAAGCTTGCCTTCCAAAATATAAATCATTTTCTTGTCCAAAATAACCTGTTAACCTGAAAAAGATAAAGGCCAACCTCGCATAAAATCGGCGGTAAAATCTATATACTAGGATATAATGCTTGTGGAATGAATATTTTGCAGAATTCCTGGAGATTATAAGTTAAAGAAATTGACAAAACTTTTTAGGTTTCCGGGAGAAATACAAAACTTTCAAAATTTGCAGAAAATTTTAACCTGATGCCGTCAGGTGTTATGCCTGACGCCGTCAGAATGATCTGACAGAATTCTCATGTTAAGTTTCCGGAAAAACTAGATCTTACTTCCCGGAATTCCTGCAGAAATTCATTATGACTCGATACAAGCATTTGACTCAAACAAATACTAATATGTATGTTAATTTACATTGTTATGATTCATGTTCATGCGTTCTTTATAAACCGATTTAGATTTCCCTTACACTTAGCTTTTGCAAAATACCTTTATATGTAGTTAAGACGAAGTTAAAAACAAAATAAAGCATTTTCACAATTTAGTTTGAAGCATGAATCAATAACAAGAAATATAACTTACATACGGAAACAAATAAAATCAAATAAACAAACAAACAAACACAAAGCATGGGTTGCCTCCCAAGAAGCGCTTTTCTTTATTAACGAGTCTTGTAGCTAGACTCAAAGTCACCGTAATCTCATTACGACGTAACCTTGATATATGTAGTCCCCATCGCCCGGGTGATGATACCTCAATTGCTCCACACTTGCGGTTACCTCACCCCCTCTCTTACTGACCAAGCTAACCATCCCATTCTCACATAAGTTTTTAATTGTAAATGGTCCGTACCACCAAGGACTCGGTTCGTCGGTGGATGCCTTTGTTTCTAAATGCCTTAGGAGCACTAAGTCTCCTTCCGTGAATCCAGTGTTGTTATCGATGTGCTTCTCCTTCCCCACAAAATTCTCCTCATCATTCCTACATTCTTCTAACTCACTTTCATTATAATTCTTAATCCTTGCCTCTGCAAGGATCTTTTCCTTAACATTACCTTTGAGTGCACCGGGGTCCGCCTCCGCCTTCATCCGTAGATTAGCTTCTCTTATATATCGTGGGATCGTCGGGAAGCTTATTGTTTTCTTCCCCTTTTTGATTCGGATAGTATTGCTCTCATAATCGATTTGTGCCCTTGTGGTCGCAAGGAATGGTGATCCAAGGATTATTGGCATATTTGCCTCACTTCTCTCAACGATCATGAAATCGACCGGATACATGAATCCGGCAACGTTAACTAACACATCTTCCGCAATTCCTACTGGGTACTCATACGAATGTTTTGCAAAGGAAAGTTTGGCACGAGTGATTGAGGGTTGTTCATTGGTTAGTTGAGCATATACGGACAATGGCATCAAATTTACATCGGAACCTTGGTCAGCTACCGCATCTAGGAATTTGAGTTTTCCAATGCGGCATGGTACTTCAAATACCCCGTGAAACTCTTGCTTTGCGACTAATTTTTGTCTTATGAGGCTTTCATACAGCTGACCTCCGGGTAGAGTGTCGGATTCGTCGTTTGGTTTTGTCTCATCCGACTCCTTATGGGGGAGATGGGTACGTCGATAATTCTTCACCCAATCGGTTATGGTTTCCTTATTTATCTCGTGCTTTAGGTAATGCCTCACTTGTTGTGACTCTGGTGTTTCCACTTTTTGGCGCTCATCGGAGGGCGCCTCCTTTTCGTCCCCGGAATTGCATTTGCGGTCATTGGTGTCTTCTTTGTCGAGTGAGATGAGGTCGATCTTGTTGACCTCCACAGTTACCATTCTTCCCGTATTTTCGCCTTCGCTCCCTCGGATGACGGAAATGGTATTTACCATTCTATTGCTGGGAGTTTCAGCTTTCTTCCGCATCAATACCTTGTTCGGAGCTTTTGTCTCTGTGTACTCTCTCAAAAGTCCCATCATTTCCGTCATCTTCTCATCTACCCTTTCTTTTTGCTTGTACATGGCCTCCTCAAACGTAGCCAATCGTTCGGAGTGTTTTGACATGTATTCTCTCATTTGAGTTTCGAATGTTGGGCTGAGCTCTTGAGGTGGTGAGCTGGGGCGAGTATACCTATGGAAGGGTTTAGTGTCTTCCCTAAGGGGCGATTCGGATAATGGTGTATGCCTAATGCACGAAACAGAGTTGACAGTTGCTCTTTGTGGGCTCAAGTGTCTTCTTCGTTTCTCCATAAGGTATTCAACCCTTCTCTCAAGCTCACTAATGTTTCCCTCGGTGATTTGGTTGGCTTTGTCGGGTGATGAGTATGTGCTTACTGCCGCGTGCACCTCGTGGGAAATTTGCCACAATTCGTCATCGTCGGATGCGAGCTCCTCAATGATTTCCCATGACTCTTCGGCGCTCCTGTCACGCAATCTGCCCCCGGCTGCTTGATCAATGGCACGCTTGGTGTGGTAGTCAACATGGTCATAGAAGATTTGAATTTGAAGCCAGAGGTTGATGCCATGATGAGGGACTCTTTGGAGTAAGTCTTTGAATCGAATCCACGCTCCGTAGAGAGTTTCGCCTCGACGTTGCTCAAACATCAAGATATCCTTTCTTAGCTTGGTAGTTCTCCCCGGTGGGAAAAATTGAGCAAGGAAACGAGTTGTGAGATCATCCCAAGAGGTGATGGATCCTGCGGGAAGTCGCTCAAGCCATTGACTAGCTTGGTCCCGTAGAGAGAATTGGAAGAGACGCAATCGGGTCGTCTCTCGAGTGGCAACATCAAGGTCTATGGAATCTACGATTTTGAGGAAATCCTTGAGATGTTGATTTGGATCTTCGGAACGAAGTCCATGGAATGCGCATCCGCTTTGCACCAACCGGATGGTGTCGGATCGCAAGGGAGTGACATTGGCTCCTTGAGTGAGCTCAATGGTGTTGCGATAGCCAAGGTGGCTAGGTCGGGAATACTCTCCTAAGGTACGGGGTCTAGGAGGTTGGTTTGGTTGTGGTGGGTGGTTTGGTTGAAGTGGGTTGTTGGGATCAAGGATGTTACCACCTTCCATGATGGCGGATGGTAAAGATTACGAACAAAAACACGAAGAAAAAGATAGACTAAAGAAAATCCTAGAAAAAGAAAATAAAAATCTCACTAGAAAGGAATCTAGTGAGTAGACCTAAAGAAATAAAAATTCTACCTAAACAATAACTATTCCCCGGCAGCGGCGCCAAAAACTTGATGCGTGGTTTTGTGACCTTACAACAGGTTTTACCTCTCGAGGGATCTCAAGAGGCTTACAACCCCACCAGGCAGTGTACCTGACCGATGTAGTATAGGATAGTGGTAAGTACGGGGGATTGATCGTTCTCTCACAGGGAATAGTGTTCGTTAGGATAGAAAAGCTACTCTAATAGGTCTAAGGGTGGAAGGAAGATTCTTTTTGTATTTTTATATTTTTTTGAAAGCAATTAAAATCTCGGTTTTTAGAGGAAGGGCGGAATTAGTTGCTAGTCAACTAACCCAAGTTTACTACTTATGCAAATTAAAATAAAATAAATATCTAAACTATTGTGGTTGTGAAAACAATATGGAGAAAATTGTGTTTACTTAGATTTCATTACTCCCTAACTATCTTTTACCGGTTAATTGATATGTGTGTTACTTGTGTGGATGAAGGGTGTATTCCTAATAACTCATGGAGTGGCATACATATCTCTCCAATTCTATGAGCTCTTATCTCGCCCTATGCCATGCACGGCACAACCATAGGGGTTGTAAACAGTGGCTCATGCGTTAAATACTACCTTAATAGCCTAGTATGCCTTGGCTACATGTTTCCCAAGACGTTCAAGCACGTTACCATAAAGGAGGTTGGCCAGTTTTCTTGAGCCTAACATTGATGGAACAATCATCCCAACAAACAACAACACACACCAATCAACCAATAATTAATAGTTAGGTTTCATTAGATCTAAGCAAACACTAGAGAATTTAGCTACACATGTTAATTAAAAGACAAGCAAAAGAGATAATCAACCAACACATAGACATATTGATTGAATTGAAGTGAAGACTTATCTTTAATTAAGCATGAGGGTCCCAAGGGTTGGAAACCCTAAAAATTGCAGAAAATTCGTCTAGGGTTTGGTGCCAAAAGTTCTCCACAAAGTTACACACCTAATGAATGAAAAATAGAAAACTATATATAGATTTTACACTCTGACGGCGTCAGGTTATAGGGTCTGACGCCGTCAGCCCGCCGCCATTAGGTTTCTCGGATGGCCTAGATCCACTTCTGACGCCGTCACTCTTTGTTTCCTTCTGGGCCGTCACTCTTTAAATTATAACCTGACGGCCTACACCATATAACACCTGACGGCGTCAGGTGTAAAATTCTCAAATCTTTCTGGCCCGTCATTTGTAAAATGGTTTTCACTCCTTTGTCAACGTTTGCTGACGGCGTCACCTTGTGACTCTGACGCCGTCAGGTAGTAACTTTGTCGTTTTCTTCACTTTTATGCTCCAAAAACGTCCAAATATGCATGTTTTCTAGAATTCCTCTCAAAAGTACCTAAAATGACAAAAGGAACGATTTAGGGCAATATTTGATCACATTTATACGAATTGGGCCTTAAATGACCCCCTAAAAGCGTAACACTTTTCGTCTCATCAAACACCTTGAAGGCTTTGGAGACCAGTGAGTAAACAAGAAAATATCCATCATCAGCTTTGGCATCAAATTTGCCTAAGTGATCCTTGTGATTATGAATAAACACAGGACACCCAAACACATGAAAGTAGCTGATGTCAGGGATTCTACCCTTGAATATTTCATAAGCGGTTTTGTTGTGTCTTTTGACAATGATGGACCTGTTTTGAGTGTAGCGTGCTGTTTTGACTTCTTCAGTCCAAAAATGTTTTGAGAGGGCTGAGCCATTTAGCATTGTTCTAGCTGCCTCAATGAGTGCTCTATTCTTCCTTTCAGCCACTCCATTTTGTTCAGGAGTGTAAGGAGAGGAGAAGTTTTGAGAGATTCCTTTCTTATCACAGAAACACTCAAGGTCCTGATTTCTGAATTCAGTCCCATTGTTAGTTCTGATTTGTTTGACCTTAATGTCATTTTGATTTTCAATGTTCCTGACAAAGGACATGATTGTTTCAGCTACCTGACTCTTTTTTGTCAGGAAGTACACCCAAGTGTATCTTGAGTATTCATCCACTATGACTAGAGTATACTTCTCATGGTAGATAGACATTGGACTGACAGGTCCAAATAGATCCATGTGAAGGAAGTGCAGGCAGCTTTTGATTGAGGAATTTTGTTTGGTTTTAAAAGAGGCCCTATGGTGTTTTCCCTTCTCATATGCTGAGCAAGGTTTGTCTTTTGAAAATGCCAGTGAGGGCAAGCCAAGAACTTTGTTTTGTTTGGCAAGGTTGTTGATGTTTTTGAAATTGAGATGAGAGAGTCTTTTATGCCATAGCCAGTTGATTGCTTCACTTGCCTTTGTAAAGAGGCAAGTTCCATTCTGAGTGAGTGTTGACATGTCCAGGACATAAACATCATCTCTTCTTGGAGCAATCAACACAACTTCTTTGTTGGCATTGAAGATGGTTCCTCTCTTATCATCAAACTGAACTATGTATTTTGCAACACATAGTTGGCTAACACTGATGAGATTGTACTTGAGTCCATTTACATAAGTTATCCTTGTAAAAACTATACCATTGCAGTTTACTGAACCATAACCTTCAGTAGGAGCTGATGAGTTATCTCCAAATACTACCTTGGGTCCTGGTTCCTCCACGTATTTGTGCAGATATTGCTCCACTCCAGTCATGCTTCTTGAGCATCCACTATCTAGATGCCACACAGGCTCCCTGGGGTGTCTCTGCACAAATAGTAGACTAGGTTAGTTTTTTCTATTGACCCACATCTTGGTGGGCTTAGGCTTCAAGGACCTTTTGAACTTTCTAATGGACTCATGATCAGTGGAGGAGTGAAAAGTGCTTCCACATACATTGCATTTGATGCTTGAGGAGGACTCAGATGACTGAGAGACATTTGTTGTCAGTCCTCTTCTAGCCTTAATGACTTTGTCATGTCCTGATGTATCATGGGAAGGATCACCACAAATGTCACAACATAGATACATGAGACAATCAACAGGGTGATGGTCAGTGAATCCAAAGTGTGTGCATGGTTTGAAAGGCTTAGCCTTTGGTTTCAGGGATTGTTTTGATGGTGAGGCATACTTATGAGCCTGAGCTTTGTAGTTTGCTTGAGTGACATAAGAAATGTGATCAGAAGTCCTATGATCTTCAAGTTTGCAGATCATGCAGAATATGATTCTATAGCAATTATCAGTGGTATGATTTGTATAACTGCATAGCTCACATTTCTTCAGTGGTTTCTTAGTGGACTTAGGTCTGGATGTACTTGAGGAAGCTGGGGTTATTTCCTTTCAATAGCTGGTTGTTTTCCAGTGGATTCCAATTTCTCACTCAGCTTCCTAACAAGTTCAGTTAACTGATCAACCTTAGAGTCAGTGTTGTTGGGTTTAACCTCAGTGGAGGTGAGTGGTGTAAAGACTTCAGTGGGAGCTGGACTTGCATTATTTTGTTCAGAGTTGGGCCTTTTCAGGATCGTTGTGCCTAATCCCACCCTCTCCTTGGGAGAGTGTTGAGAGTAGATAAGAGGTCCTATATCAGAACATGGTTCAGCTCCCTGCAGGACTTTCACTGGTGGTAAAGGAGTTTGGGGTACTGTTTTAGATTCAGTGACTTCCTCAACACTGCTGGGTTCGTCAGTGACTCCAAGTAACTCCTTAATGGCCTGACTTTCAGGCATCAAGATCTTTCCAGTGTCAAAATTTGGCATTTTGCCATCAGGACTGAATCTTTCAATCCATTCTTTTGACTTGGGATTCATCTCTTTCTCAAAGGGTGTGCCAGATGGCAAGAACCTCTTCTCACTAGATGATTCAGTGAGCTGGTCCTCTCCCAGTACTTTCTTTTTGGTACTAGGAATGACACTGACTGTCTCATAGAGTCTAGGGTTTTTCTTGGTCCAGCTCTCTATGACATCCTTTTCTTTCTTAAGTTCTTCTTGAAGAGCATGATTTTGTTTAACTAATTCAGAGTTTTGAATTTGAAGAGTGACATTTTCAAGTTTTGCTTGCTTTAAGGCAAGAAGTTCATCTCTACACATACTTAATTCAAAAACAAGTTTGTTATATTTGGAAAACAAATT
>LBNU01023101.1:111258-121967 GCA_014162995.1 Artemisia annua
GGCAGGCACCATTAGGTCTCGGCAAGTATCGGCGTTATTGTTTGTTGTGGTTGGTCGTTTGTTTGGTGCCGAAGGGATAGAACGGAGACACTAGGGTACTCGCAAGCTGGTTATGATAATAATGTTATCTGTGGGTGGATTAGATTTGGACGGGGAGTAGGATTAATTGGTTGGAGTTGTGTTTTTGGAGTTGCCGGACTTAGATTGGTCATTAGAGAGTAACTAGTGATGCTTGTGTTTGGTTTGAGCGTGTCGGTGTCACCTAGACTCCTAGTCTTGTGGTGATCCCCCGACAAGCCAAGTAGACACGTTCATGTTTTTAGACTTTGACTTAAGGTTGCAAATCAATGATAAAAGGGACTCGAAACGTGAGATAACTCGAGAAATATAATTATAATTGAGATGATTAATTATACATATATAGGATAGTTAACATTTTAAATATTAACGAACGATTTAGAAATTGTTATTAATATTATGAAGTTAACGATAATATTAAATAACGATGAAAGCTTATATGAATGGTTTTCCAATTAACAAGAATATTACAGCGGAGACGATAAAACGTTAATTAATATTCCTAAATTAACAAGGGAAAACGTAACATAACTAAAACAACGATATTTCAATTAATTTATGGAATTACGGCTCTACCTCTAGCCAACACAATAACAACAACTCAAAACAACAACAGCGACAAGAACAACAACATCGAGATCAACAACAACAACACTAAAATCATTAACTTGCCGAGACCCTAATGGTCTCGGCTTCCACTTCTCCACTAACAGGTGCCCACACAGACCCCCATGGTCTCGACCAAAACACAACAGCAACACAACAACGACAACAATAACAATTCAACTCCACTACCAGATCCAATCCTAAACCTAAACCCTAACCAAATCCGAACAACCCGACTCATAATCATCTAACCCAACAATAGCCGAGAGCCTTGTGCTCTCGGTGTCACTCATTCGACCAAAGCAAACAACCCAACTGAAGAACACAACACAAAAATCAATGATACCAAACAACCTTTAAGCTCATTTCTACCATTATATTCTCGTTATTATATAGAACCCTTGAAACTCGTGGTTCGTGGATCAACCCGAGGTGCAAACACCTCAAAACAGTGAGTTAACCCATCTCCATCTTTGTATAAATCGTAAACACGAAAAGGATGAGAAGTGGTGGCGGATTCGAGGAATAAACTCAAATAAACAAGGTGTTATGGGTGTTTATACGGCGCGTGGCCTAGCTCAATTGAAAGAGGGTGAGAAAATATGGAGGATGGTGGTGGCGGTGTCATTCCACGCTCGGCGGTGGGGCTCCGGTGGCCGGAATATGTGGCCGGATATTATAGAGGGAGAGGGTGTGGGGTGGAGCGGCTGGGAAAAGAGAGAGAGAAGGGAAGAAAATGATTAAACCCTAAAAATATATAATAGTAGTATATATAGGGTGAGTAGAGTGGATGGGGACTATTAGTAAACCCTAATACTCCCTCGGGGACCAATATCGTCAATATCTTCATATTTTTAACGATACATGAACGGAACTATTAAAACGTGTTATAATTATTTCCCGAGCATCCGAAAGTATTTCCATATATTTTAGTTACGTTTTTACACAAACGTTTGTTATTAATATGTATAACTTTATTTCTCGTCACCCAAATAATTAATATTCGTGCTTTATCCGTTTTAGAGTCAATTCTCGCGTGAAATATACAAGGCCACATATCAATGACTTACGGATTGCAGATAGGCTCATACATCGAGCAGTATATCAAAATCCGAAATTTGCGGGTTGTCACAGAAGCCGTAGCCATTGGCGAAGAAAAGCAAGACCTTACTACAATGCAAAAGAAGCGGTCAAGAAAAAAAATGGAGCGTCACTCATTTAAAACAGGAGAAATTATTGATATTTTAAAAGATAGAATAGGACTAAGCAAAGCAAGGTTAAATGAGGTCTTTTGGGAAGGTGTTTGGCCTCGGCTTTTGGCAAGAGGATGGCGCTCTGAGCAGCCTACAACTTATGCCTTAAAGCCTTCTTTGGTATTTCTTGCACCTGGAGTAGCAAAGTTTTCGAGAAGGGACTTAATAAAAGGAAGTCAATATTTTGACTCATTCACTGAACTTCTGAACAAAGTTGCATCAGAACCACAGCTTCTAGAAAACGAACATGAACAAAGCTCGGAAGATGGACAAGATTTGATGCTATATACAATTGTCGATACTAGTTTGGTTGGGCTTGTTAAAGTGAGAGAGTTGGCAAGTTTGTCTGATTCTGAACATGCTGATATGCAAACGTCATCTGACTCTGAAACTAGTAATGTAAACAAGGACATGGCTAACCATCTTGATCCAGTAGTTTCGGCCATTGTAGACAAGAAAACGGATTTGGTGAAATACATACTTGTGGATACGAGTTTGGTTGGCCTTGTTAAAGTGAGAGAGATGAGAAGTTTGTATGATTCTGAACCCACTGATAAGCAAGCGTCGTCTAGTGATTCTGGAGTTGTTGATTCACCTGATTGTGAAGCTAGTGCTGTAAACAAGGATACGCCAAACCATCTTGATCCAGTGGCATCAGGAATTGTAGACAATAAAAAGGTTCTATCTGTCAACGAGCAACCAGCAAGAAAACTGAAGCTGGTTATCAAGAAAAAACCAAAACAACACCATGTTAGTAAAACTACTAATGTCAACGCGAGTGGTGAAGCTGAATCAATGGAAGATCCACGTCCTAAGAAGAAGCGAAAAGGCCTAGATATAAATTTGAACAACCCTCAAGTGTGTCCACTTTCAGACGGTGATAACTCACTGGTTTCTACTAAACCATTGGTTTCCCCAAAAACAAACGCAAACCATCAAGAGTTGTCAAGTCTTGGTGCTAGTAATGGACAAAGGCAGAGTACAAGAAACCGTCCATTGACCATAAAAGCATTGGAAGCTCTTGCAAATGGATTCTTGGAACCAAAAAGTAAGAGGAAAGTGTCAGAGGACAGGACACCTAGGCGTGTTCGTGCAAAAACCTCTCTTGTCACAAGTTGTGGCGCACCTACATTAAAGATCACATGATGTTGATTTGAAGCTCAGAACAGCTTGTAGTCAAATAGTTCTTTTATTTGGTGCGGATGTTGTAACAGTCTAAAATCTGTGAGTTTGTCATCGACTTTTATAGGAGTCATATTTTACATAGAATATAAACCTTCAAAACAGCATCACAACATTTGCATCAACTATGAACTTCATTTTCACCTCCAACCTGTTGTGTATCACATTTGTCTTCTAAGGTTCTGTCTCAGTACGATATAACTAGTTAGAAGAAAACGTGATGGCTTATTGTTTAACGATACTTTTCACATCGTGAGTGATCTTCAAAATGAACAAAGTTGATACTACACAATGACGTGTCGCCTAAGAAAGTGTTGGTTCTTCTGTAGTTGCTATATTTGCTTATTTAGTTTGAGTCTGGAATTTCGGTAACATTGTGATTTATAGTTCAGTAAGGATGTTTTCGAATTTTTGGTATAGCATTAAATTAATAACATTTTATATCTTTTAGATGATTTTCGAAATTGTAAATATTTCCCATGTAACCCAGTTAAACTTGTAATGCATAGTCGACTAGTCGAGCATTATTTTTGTAAATGAAATGATTTTGGGCCGATTTACTAATGAGCCCAGTTATCAATCTGTAAGATATTTAGAATTGAGCCCAATTAAAGCTGCTATTTATCATTTAAAACACAATAATATATTTTTAAACGTGTATAAGAATAATTTGATCTTTGCTGCTCATAATTCATAAACCATGTGTTCATCCATAGTCCATAGACAAATATAGTACTGTAACATTAGAAAGTACAATGTTGATACAAAAGTTGGGCGTTCCTTGTCTTGAGTACCAATTCGGTTGTAATACTTGAGACCTGCGTACTAAGAAAACAAAAAGACACTGTTAGGCTTATCGTGGGATTGTTTCCCACGATTATCCTCCGGCATGAGAGTAAGTAATCGGTTTTAGGGTTTGTAGAGGAGTTAGGGTTGTGATGTCGTACCTCTAATGAGAGCCGTGATGCCCTATATATATACATACGAAACCTTGTTGGTTTCGTGTTCCTCACTTTTCGGCGTGTCCGCCTAAATCGGATATTTGATATATATCCCATAAATAAGAGATATCCAATATCAAAACCATAAATAACTTTGGGTTTGGGCCTTCGTGAGTCCAAACCATCACCATAGTAGTCCACACATGGTGGGCTTAAGTATTAGTGACGTCCAATAGTCGGGTTCGTGACCCGAATATAGACTATACGTCATCATACAATGTTATGATATGAATCCTTATAATATAAAAATCCTTACAAAACAAAAAATAAAGTAGCTCACGTACATCTTATCACATCATCTATTACATCATTTTGGGTTGTGTTATACAAACCCTCCCTACTTAGGGGTTTGTACTTTTATTCCTTTGTCCCCCACTATTTACAGTGTAGCACAGTTTTTTTATCAGTTTCTGTTCTGTATTTCTGACAGTTTTAAGCGTTTAATATATTAAACATTATATTTTCTGTTCCGCACTTTTAGGTTTATAATTTTTTATATAAACAAAATTATAAAAATTAAAAAAAAAATCAAAAAAAAAAAAGGGGGNCTAACATGAAAGTGAGGTTTATACTTTCAAACTGTGATTCTATGTGGAAGGTCATGACCAGATACATTCTCAGGTAATTGTTTATATATGATGTTGCATGATCTAGTAGGGATATTTATCAGACCTTGAGGTATAGACTTAGTCACTTAGGTGTAACAGAGTCACTAGCCTCACCTTTCTTAGTATGTGTATTACTATCATGCCATGTCAACAACAATATTTCACCATTTTTTTCCTTAGAAGCACTAGTATTAGGTTCACTAGACATATCTTCCTTAAACTCTTCTATTATTGCCCTAATTTGTCCTGGTGACATTTTGTAATAAATAAGCTTAGTATAATCATGCTCTAAACTCAAAAAAAATGGTAGCCATACAATGCACATCCTCATCACATCCCAATGCATACAACCCAATATCTAAACAACTCATGGGGCTTAAATAGTGATAAAAGAGAGGCTCATACTCACCTATGTATCCTAACTATTTGACCATCTTATCTAACTCATGAACCAAGAAAACTTCCATATCAAACCTCTTGAACCGAGAAAACTTCAATATCAAACCTATCAAAAATGTCTTCTTGACCACCAACGTATTATCTATTAGGAAACCTCTTAAAGGTTCCATCACGGTGTTTGCGTATGATGAACAAATGTGGTGCATACTCTGGAACAAAAGAAAAAAAATACAAAAATTACTTAGTAAATCGACAAAAATACAAGTAAATATAGATTTATACAAAATATAACTCAAATCAACAGGATTTCAAGTAATTACCATACGCCTTCTCACATTTCATTTCTAACTTTTCTGATTCTTGAATTACCCTATTTTTCTCATCTAATCATCTTCCATGTTGTTAACACAATTGTTTACATAGATTTGTATAATGATAAACACAAGTTCAAGATTATAGTTAGAGAAAATGATGAGGATGAGCAATGAGAGAAATTCGGGTAGGTAGGGCGAGAATAATGTTGTGAAATGATGAAGGGCTAGTCTTGTCTAAGTAGGAGAGAGAGAAAAATACAAATCATGCAATTACAAAAAAGCCTGTCATGCATGTCTCACGTGGTTGAGTTAACGAGGAACCTAACATCAGTTAGGGATTTGGACTATGAGGGAGTGAAAACGACCACATTGAGGACTAAAATGAACAAAATCTACATATGAGCATCAAATGCGCAATCCGCCTTAACTTTAGCGACCAACAGCGTAATTTTTTGAGTTTTAGTCCTATCAACATCTAATAATTTCAAGCGTAAAAAGGATAGAGTGGTCAGTGGTATATTGAAGACTTGAAGTGCACTGGTACATTTTTTTTAGAAATGTATCACTAATTCAGTTTATTTTCTTTCTTATAAATTTAAATCTAAGCATGTGAATTGATTCATTCAGTGAAATTCGTGAGCTAGCAACTACCTCCGGCCACCCACAACCACCACCAAGATCCGGATACCACCTTTATCACAAGCTCACCTCAACCCACCTCTGTCATCGTCTTCGTCAGCATCTCTAGCCACCATGATTTCTATTTTAAGCTTTTGTGTTTTTCTAATTGTTTATTTTTTTTAGATGTAAAGATTTGATACTAATTGACATAAATGATTGTTATTGTTTAATTTTGTTTATGTCACTTTTATTGTTCATGACGAAATATGATGCAAACGTGTGGCAACCAAGTTCCCATTGATGTTTATGTGTATCAACAAGTTCTTGATAATAGTTAAGGAAGGGTTTTTCTAACTATGTTTATTAAATACGCAACTATTTTTTTAATCCATTTAATTTTTATTAAATATACTCATAAACTATAAATAAATGTAATTTTAAATTTAATAACATCTGATTTTACTTTTATATAAATTTAAAGGCGTGCCTTTTGGGAACATTTGAAATATGAAGCAAACGTATGTCAAAAGTATTAAATTAAAAAGGCCATAGATTCGGAGAAGGGAGAAATGATTCTTGTTCATCCTAAAATAAAATGAGTTTGGAAATATATGTGTTGAAAATGTTGCTTATAAGTTTTAATTTGAGATAAATATTATTGGTGGTGGTGGTAAAGGAGAGTTTGAAGAAGAAAGATGTTTGGATTAAAGTAACTTTTTTAATCGAAAGGTTTAGGGACTAACGGTGTTGAAGGGGTGTTTGGACAAGAAAGGCCGAAAAGACGAAAAGGCCCTCACAACTAACAAGAAAACTAAGTATTGTTAAAAAAAATGACCTGCAACCAATAAAAATTCAAAAGTTTGAATAAAAGTAAGATTTTGAAAAATTTACCATCAAATGCGAGAATCAAAACGCTTTTGAAGACCAACGGTGTAATTTACCCGATAAATGTTATGCTATAATTTATAATCTGATAATGTTAGTTTGTTTTGCAAATACTCTAAAAGATACTTTCAAAGAAAAAACAAAAGAATTGCTAACCTCGTTTGCGATATTTGNGGGTTCAAGAATGGATCTGAGCATGGGTTGTTGTAGGTGCTGATAATCCATATTCATTGACTTGTTATAAGCAAACTGATTGCTTTTTATATCGGCGTTTATGTATCTTTGGTTATTGCTATTAGATTCCGACTACTTGATAATTCAGTTAAGGCGACAACATTAACATCCGTTGTTGAATTTAGTGAGTTTCTATTTTGGGGGACAGAGAGATGGATGAGTCGATTACTCGAGTAAATTTTTAGGGGAAAATCTTTCATTTGTAATAATTCTTGTCTGATCGGAATTTTGAGTATCAGCATTGGATCTGTATATTTGTTTCTTTAGATCCATCAGTTTTAGATAAAATGCACAAATAAATCAAGTCAATTATTAATGTTTTGGGGCTAACATGTGTCATGTATGGTTGTGGATAGATGGATAGCGAAGATGTTGATAAACGTGTTGAGTGGTTACAATCCGAACAATCTTCTGCTGCTGGGGACATCTTTGGAGAGCCACAAAAGACTGCTCGAGTTGGAGATGGATACCAGGCGCAAATCCCAACTTTGATGAACAAAAGCGAGCAATTGCAACTCATATCGTCACCAGATAGTCATGATGCAAAGACTGATGTTCAAAACCACTTTGAGTTTGATCCGTCAATTCCTATCACTTGGATTCATAATTACCATCAAAACAAAGAGGAAACAATAATGGAAATTAAAGCGAAGGGTAAATCTGGTATTTTAGGTTCAGGGACAGACAATGCTTTACTAGCGGTTCCTTGTTTATCGGTTGAAGAATCTTGGAGTGTGATTGAACGGGATAGTTTTATTCTTGGTTTATACATCTTTGGCAAGAACCTTCGTGTTGTGAACAAGTTTATTGGAAATAAAGGAATGCCACATGTGTTATCTTACTACTATGGGAAGTTCTGTAAAAGCGATCAACATCAGAAATGGTCAACGTATCGCAAGAAAATACTCATAAAGTGTTCACCTGGAAAAAAGTTTCTCAAAGGTTGGAGGCAACAGGAGCTTATGTCTCGCTTACTTCCTCATGTCACAGATGAATGCAAAACTCGCTTGACGCAGGTATTTTTCTTTCTTTATTTTGTACTACACTTCTACAAAGAAAAGATTGATTTTCTTACTGAAAAATGGTTTCTTTTAGGTCATTACTACATACGAAGAGGGAAAACTATCATTTGAGAAATATGTATTCAATTTGAGGGATACAGTGGGAATTGGACTTCTTGTAGAAGCCGTAGCCATTGGCGAAGAAAAGCAAGACCTTACTACAATGCAAAAGAAGCGGTCAAGAAAAAAAATTGAGCGTCACTCATTTAAAACAGGAGAAATTATTGATATTTTAAAAGATAGAATAGGACTAAGCAAAGCAAGGTTAAATGAGGTCTTTTGGGAAGGTGTTTGGCCTCGGCTTTTGGCAAGAGGATGGCGCTCTGAGCAGCCTACAACTTATGCCTTAAAGCCTTCTTTGGTATTTCTTGCACCTGGAGTAGCAAAGTTTTCGAGAAGGAACTTAATAAAAGGAAGTCAATATTTTGACTCATTCACTGAACTTCTGAACAAAGTTGCATCAGAACCACAGCTTCTAGAAAACGAACATGAACAAAGCTCGGAAGATGGACAAGATTTGATGCTATATACAATTGTCGATACTAGTTTGGTTGGGCTTGTTAAAGTGAGAGAGTTGGCAAGTTTGTCTGATTCTGAACATGCTGATATGCAAACGTCATCTGACTCTGAAACTAGTAATGTAAACAAGGACATGGCTAACCATCTTGATCCAGTAGTTTCGGCCATTGTAGACAAGAAAACGGATTTGGTGAAATACATACTTGTGGATACGAGTTTGGTTGGCCTTGTTAAAGTGAGAGAGATGAGAAGTTTGTATGATTCTGAACCCACTGATAAGCAAGCGTCGTCTAGTGATTCTGGAGTTGTTGATTCACCTAATTGTGAAGCTAGTGCTGTAAACGAGGATACGCCAAACCATCTTGATCCAGTGGCATCAGGAATTGTAGACAATAAAAAGGTTCTATCTGTCAACGAGCAACCAGCAAGAAAACTGAAGCTGGTTATCAAGAAAAAACCAAAACAACACCATGTTAGTAAAACTACTAATGTCAACGCGAGTGGTGAAGCTGAATCAATGGAAGATCCACGTCCTAAGAAGAAGCGAAAAGTCCTAGATATAAATTTGAACAACCCTCAAGTGTGTCCACTTTCAGATGGTGATAAGGCATTGGTTTCAACTAAACCATTGACTTCTCCTGAAACAAACGCAAACCATCAAGAGTTGTCAAGTCTTGGTGCTAGTAATGGACAAAGGCAGAGTACAAGAAACCGTCCGTTGACCATAAAAGCATTGGAAGCTCTTGCAAATGGATTCTTGGACCCAAAAAGTAAGAGGAAAGGGTCGGAGGACAAGACACCTAGGCGTGTTCGTGCAAAAACCGCTCTTGTCACAGGTTGTGGTGCCCCTACATTAAAGATCACTTGATGTTGATTTGAAGTTCAGAACAGCTTGCAGTCAATAGCTCTTTTATAGTAGCGGATGTTGTAACAGTCTAAAATCTGTGAGTTTGTCATCGAGTTTTATAGGAGTCATATTTACATAGAGTATAAACCTTCAAAACAACATCACAACATTTGCATCAACTATGAACTTCATTTTCACCTCCAACCTGTTGTCTATCACATTTCTCTTCTAAGAGTCTGTCTCGGTACGATATATAACTAGTCAGAACAAAACGTGATGATTTAGTGTTTAACGATGCTTTTCACATTGTCATTGATCTTCAAAATGAACAAAGTTGATACTACACAATGATGTATCGCCTAAGAATGTGTTGGTTCTTCTGTAGTTGCTATATTTTGTTATTTAGTTCGAGTATGGAATTTTGGTAACATTGTGATTTAGAGTTCAGTAAGAATGTTTTTGACTTTTTCGTATATCATAAAGTAATAACGTTTTATATCTTTTAGATGATTTTCGAAAATTTGGACCCCCGGTTTCATTTTAGTAGAAGGTGTAAATTTTATTCATGTAACCAGTTAAACTTGTAAATTGTAATGCATATTTTTGTAAATGAAAATGATTTTGGGCCGATTTACTAATGAGGCCAGTTATCAATCTGTAAGATATTTAGAACTGAGCCCAATTAAAGCTGTTATTTACAGTATCATTTAAAACACAATAATGTATTTTTAAACGTGTGTAAGAATAATTTGATCTTTGCTGCTCATAATTCATAAACCATGTGTGTCATAGTCCATAGATGAAAGAATAACAAATATAGTACTGTAACATTAGAAAGTACAATTTATAATATGAATCCTTATAATATAAATTCCTTACAAAACAAAAAGATAAAGTAGCTCACGTAAGCTACATATATACATCTAATCACATCGTCTATTACATCATTAACCTGGTTCCACTAAGATGAAAGTTAGGTTTATACTTTCAAACTGTGACTATGTGGAAGGTCATGACCATATACATTCTCTGTCAATTGTTTAAATATGATTTTGCATGATTTTTTTTTTTTTTTTTTTTTTTTTTTTTTTTTTTTTTTTT
>LBNU01023101.1:123513-150965 GCA_014162995.1 Artemisia annua
ACATGGTAAAAGATAGTTAGGGAGTAATGAAATCTAAGTAAACACTATTCTCCACCACTGATTTTCTCTAAAACAAAAAAATACAAAAATATAAGTAGCTTAGAAGTAGATAACTTGGGTTAGTTGACTAGCAACTAATTCCGCCCTATCCTCCAAAACCAGAGATTTACTGCTTTCGTAAAATATAAAAATACAAAAAGAATCTTCCTCCACCCTTAGACCTAGATTAGAGTAGTTTTTAGCCCAACGAACACTATTCCCTGTGAGAGAACGATCAATCCCCCGGTACTTGCCACTTCAGTATACTACATCGGTCAGGTACACTGCCTGGTGGGGATTGCAAGCTTCTCGAGATTCCTCGAGAGGTAAAACGTAGTGCGTGTTGCAATCCACGCGCATCAGCTCCCTACTACTGTATAATGTTATCAACATAATAACGTTCGGGCCATCATAATTCAGAAGTTAATACTCCTCACACGAAGCTCCCTATTATTGAGTTATGTTGTTATTAGGGTTTAGTTATAACATAACACCGTTCGGGCCATCATAACTCAGAAGTATATGCAATAATCGTTTGAGGAGCCAGGACACTTTAAATCATAAACCCAGCAAACTCGTCAAAACGAAATATCCACATAGTACTCCTTGCATGAAGCTCCCTAGTATTGTGTTATGCTTCTAACTTAAAAATAGGTTTTATATTTATATGAAAATAGTCCGTTTATACCCTTTAAGTTTATATATTTATATTTTCTACCCTATACTTATAAACTTATAACAATTAAGCATATAACTTTCTGACTTTTGCACATTTAGTCCCTATACTTATATAATTTATAGAAATGACAAAAATGGTCCTTAGACTTCACTAAATTTCAATATTAATCTATTATACCCTTAACTTTATAATATTTGCAAAACTAGTCCTTTTTAGTTTATATCTTATTTTAATTTCTATCCTAAGGTTTCAAAACTTTGCAAAAAGAGTCCTTGTACTTATAACTTTTAGGTAATGTCAAAAAAAGTCCATAGACTCTATAGTTTTAGAAATTTACAATATATACCCCTATGCATGAAAACTATTGCAAAACTAGTCCTAAATTCTAGTAAACTATATTTTTATAAAGCAACTAAGTTTCCTAGCTTATGTTTAGCTAATCTAAGCTCAAATAAGTCACCTAATTCATATTATAGCATAATATAGGGCAATTTAGCATATAAACTCCTATTTTCCTAAATCTAGGGTTTCAAATAGAAAACATGCAAACGAAATGGTTCAAGACTATCCTAAGGGTTCTAAGGCATGTCCTAAGAGTCCTAGGTCTGTTATAAGGCTACTAGATTCAAGGGTGAGGCTTACTTAGGTCGTGCAAGGTGTAACGAGGGTGCTAGGGTTTTCTAGGGCTTTTCTCGGCCAAAACTCAACTCGAGAAGGATCAAGGCTTCACTACTTGACTTCTAAGTATACTAAGGGTTCTATACTACAGAATATATGTGATAAAGAGGAGTGGGAAGGTGTGGGATGAGATGGAGGGGAGGGGGGGGGTATTTATAGGGTCGACATGAGTAGCGAGCAAGCAAAGGTGAGCTAGGTGTTGAGGAGGGGGAAGGCCGAATAAGCAGAGCTAGGGGTGTGGCAGGTCTATAGGGTGACTAAGGTGGCCTATGGTGTAGCTAGGGGGCTGCTAGGCCAGTGGTGATGGCGGTTTAAGCTTAACAAGCAAGGTGGTGACAAGGAGGTGATCCACCTCCTTGCTTGGGTGCTTGGAGGTGCTATGGTGTGTGCTAGGTTTAAGGGAGGTGCTAAGGTGCTTGTTTGGTAGTTTAGAAATGGTATGGTAGCATGTTTTAGGTTTTTAGATTTAGTTTTAACCTAGTTTTGCCTAGAGTAAGTTTTAGGTCTAGCCTAGGGTTTAGTGCCTAGATTAGGGTTCTATGGGTGCCTAATGACTAATATTAAGTCCTAAGGGGCTTATACTAAGTGGTGGTAGCTTATGGTAAAGATTTGAGAAAGTTAAACCTAGTTTCCGGGAAGTTATGACCTAGTTATGGTTTTGTGCTTATGTGACTTGTACCTAAGTTCTAAGGAGTTGTACTATGATCTAGGGAGTCTAATATGTCCTAAGGTTTCTATTATAACTCATACGTAAGCTTTAAACACTTTCAAGCTAGTTCAGATAGCAATTAGGGTTTTAAAGATAACCGTAAACACATAGGTGCAGTTAGGGTTTTCTAATGAGTATAGTGTACTAGAGTGATAGTTTACTTAGTGAAAATGTGTTTGTAACCTTGACTTGACATACCGGGATGTTTACATCAAGTAAATATAGTGGTGGTTGGCATAGGTGGATAAGTGAGCTTGTCTAGAGGTTAGTTAGGTCATAAGGATATAATAAAGCAAAATTTTAGCTCAGGAAAATCCTATAGGCATTTGTAACCTAGATTGTGCTTAGTGAGGGCCTAAGTTAAGTTAGTAAGGCTTTTCTAACCTAAGGGGAAGTTAGTGGGTTGCTACACACTAGTACTAGGTTCACTAGACATATCATCCTCTAACTCTTATATTGTTACCCTAATTTGTCCTAGTGACATTTTGTAATAATTAAGCATAGTATAATCATGCTCTATACACAACTCTATTTAATAGAAACTCAAAATAATGGTAGCCATACAATGCACATCCTCATCACATCCCAATGCGTACAACCCAATATCTAAACAACTCATGGGGCTTAAATAGTGATAAAAGAGAGGCTCATACTCACCGATGTTTCCTAACTATTTGACCATCTTATCTAACTCATGAACCGAGAAAGCTTCAATATCAAACCTCATGAACTGAAAAAACTTCAATATCAAACCTATCAAAAATGTCTTCTTGACCACCAACGTATTGTCTATTAAGAAACCTCCTAAAGGTCCCACCATGGTGTTTGCGTATGGTGAACAAATGTGGTGCATACTCTGGAACAAAGAAAAAAATACAAAAATTACTTAGTAAATCGACAAAAATACAAGTAAATAACAATAGATTTATACAAAATATAACTCAAATCAACAGGGTTTCAAGTAATTATGATACGCTTTATCACATTTCATTTCTAACTCTTCTGATGTTTGAATTACGCTTTTTTTCTCATCTAATCATCTTCCATGTTGTTAACACAATTGTTTACATAGATTTGTATAATGATAAACACAAGTTCAAGATTATAGTTAGAGAAAATGATGTGGATGAGCAATGAGAGAAATTCGGGTGGGTAGGGCGGGAATAATGTTTTTAAATGATGGCTGGTGTTGCGTAAGTAGGAAAGAGAAAAAAATACAAATAATGCAATTACAAAAAAGCCTTCATGCATGTCTCACATGCCTTTTGGGCACATTTGAAATATGAAGCAAACGTATGTCAAAAGTATTAAACATATGAAAAAGGCCAGAGATTTGGAGAAGGTCTCTTAAGTAAAATGAGTGGAAATATTTGTGTTGAAAATGTTGCTTATAAGTTTTAATTTGAGATAAATATTAATGATGGTAGTGGTAAAGGAGAGTTTGAAGAAGAAATGTGTTTGGACTAAAGTAACTTTTTTAATCGAAATGTTTAAGGACTAACAGTATGGGGTGTTTGGACAAGAAAGGCCGAAAAGAAGGAAAAACCCTTGCAACTAACAAGAAAACTAAGTATTGTTAAAAAAAATGTTATGCTATAATCTATAATCTAGTAATGTTAGTTTGTTTTGCAAATACTCTAAAAGAGACTTTAAAAGAAAAAACAAAAGAATTGCCAACCTCGTGATACTTAAAAGTTAAAAACTGATTAACTAGTAATTATAGGAAATTAAAAGTATCAAGGTAGGTGACAGTAATTATCCATGCAACTTTTTTTTAAGGATATTTTTGAGAATTTAAATAATTCAAAGGGACTACTTTTGTAAACTATTGTTACACAAAAGTCCTTATATTTAATTAAAGGACTGATTTTGTAACACAAATTAACAACACGGACCCTTTATGCAGTTTTCTAGGACCGTTTGTGTTACTACCTGTAAGCTGCGAGAATTATTTCTGCCATTTTTCTTAGGATAATTACCGTTCGCCTATAGGACTGTTTGCGTCACTGCCTGTAAGCCGCGAGAATTATTTCTACCATTTTTCATAGGATAATTACCGTTCGCCGACCAGTAATTTACCATGAAAATTGTTAATATTTAAACTTAAAATGTGATATACGAAACCAATTTTATAGGTTATATACTTATATAGAAGTCACGTACGTTCATGTCATGTTATATAGAGGTCACGTACATTACTTCATGTCCCGTAACTACAAATGTTTTTTTTTTATTTTTTTTTTATTTTTATTTTTTTTATTTTTTTCGTTTTCACTATGCGCTACACACTTTTTAGATTTTTATCTCATATTAAACTTACTGCTTTCGCGTCAATACTCAATACCTTAGTCGCGTCAACAATAACTATGTAGTTACATAAATAATGTACCTCGAACTTTTTGCTAGCTTTGAAACATGGGCCGAAGGAAAGAGGAAGACCAAACAAAATCGCGCCCCTATCTCTTCTCTATAGGGGCGCACTCCGTAACATGTAAAAGATATTGTGCTATCGTATGGTCTAAAGTCTAAACCTTTCTATTTATAAACTTTTAATAATTTTAGCGTGACTCCACAAAATACACCCAGTAGTAAATTCTACTCGCATGATACCCCTTTATTAGTCGTACCTTTTAATATTATTTTTATCTTTTTTTCTAGTTATAAAAGCATACACAACACAGTTTCTTTGCTTTTGTTTTCGGTTGTGTCTTGGCTAAGTCTTCAAACAAAGCTTTCACGCTGCCATAGCAACTTCTCTTGAATTTCCAAAGGTTTATTTATTTCTTAGCATCTTTTATACATTCATCAATCATCATCAACTATAACTTTATATTCTATACATGTTTGTTTCTTGCATTCTGGTTTGTTTTTGATAGTGTTGTATGTTCATAATCCATGTGTGTTTATTTAGCTAATGAATCCTGTAACATGTATGTTCTCACGTAGTATTCGTTACGACGTTTGCAAGTGTTTAACAACAACTTTTTGTAATCTCTTGCTTAGTTTTTGTAGTAATTAAGTTATGGGTCAAGTTTGTAAGATAATTTTGATTGATAAGTAGTTTATATTAACCGTGGTTATTGGTTATGTGTGAGATATATGTCTAGACTAATGATTTATGTGTTCGTCGCGAATGCTATCAATATAAACTAATGATTTATGTGTTTATATACGTGGGAGGAATTACCATTTTGATGTTGTTTTGGGGTTCAAGAATGGATCTGAGCATGGGTTGTTGTAGGTGCTGATAATCCATATTCATTGACTTGATAATTCAGTTAAGGCGACAACATTAACATCCGTTGTTGAATTTAGTGAGTTTCTATTTTGGGGGACAGAGAGATGGATGAGTCGATTACTCGAGTAAATTTTTAGGGGAAAATCTTTCATTTGTAATAATTCTTGTCTGATCGGAATTTTGAGTATCAGCATTGGATCTGTATATTTGTTTCTTTAGATCCATCAGTTTTAGATAAAATGCACAAATAAATCAAGTCAATTATTAATGTTTTGGGGCTAACATGTGTCATGTATGGTTGTGGATAGATGGATAGCGAAGATGTTGATAAACGTGTTGAGTGGTTACAATCCGAACAATCTTCTGCTGCTGGGGACATCTTTGGAGAGCCACAAAAGACTGCTCGAGTTGGAGATGGATACCAGGCGCAAATCCCAACTTTGATGAACAAAAGCGAGCAATTGCAACTCATATCGTCACCAGATAGTCATGATGCAAAGACTGATGTTCAAAACCACTTTGAGTTTGATCCGTCAATTCCTATCACTTGGATTCACAATTACCATCAAAACAAAGAGGAAACAATAATGGAAATTAAAGCGAAGGGTAAATCTGGTATTTTAGTTTCATGGACAGATAATGGTTTACTAGCGGTTCCTTGTTTATCGGTTGAAGAATCTTGGAGTGTGATTGAACGGGATAGTTTTATTCTTGGTTTATACATCTTTGGCAAGAACCTTGGTGTTGTGAATAAGTTTATTGGAAATAAAGGAATGCCACATGTGTTATCTTACTACTATGGGAAGTTCTGTAAAAGCGATCAACATAAAAAATGGTCAACGTATCGCAAGAAAATACTCATAAAGTGTTCACCTGGAAAAAAGTTTCTCAAAGGTTGGAGGCAAAAGGAGCTTATGTCTCGCTTACTTCGCCATGTCACAGATGAATGCAAAACTCGCTTGACGCAGGTATTTTTCTTTCTTTATTTTGTTCTACACTTCTACAAAGAAAAGATTGATTTTCTTACTGAAAAATGGTTTCTTTTAGGTCATTACTACATACGAAGAGGGAAAACTATCATTTGAGAAATATGTATTCAATTTGAGGGATGCAGTGGGAATTGAACTCCTTGTAGAAGCTGTAGCCATTGGCGAAGAAAAGCAAGACCTTACTACATTGGAAAAGAAGCGGCCAAGAAAAAAAATGGAGCGTCACTCATTTAAAACAGGAGAAATTATTGATATTTTAAAGGATAGAATAGGACTAAGCAAAGCAAGGTTAAATGAGGTCTTTTGGGAAGGTGTTTGGCCTCGGCTTTTGGCAAGAGGATGGCGCTCTGAGCAGCCTACAACTTATGCCTTAAAGCCTTCTTTGGTGTTTCTTGCACCTGGAGTAGCAAAGTTTTCGAGAAGGGACTTAATAAAAGGAAGTCAATATTTTGACTCATTCTCTGAACTTCTGAACAAAGTTGCATCAGAACCACAGCTTCTAGAAAATGAACATGAACAAAGCTCGGAAGATGGACAAGATTTGATGCTATATACGATTGTCGATACTAGTTTGGTTGGGCTTGTTAAAGTGAGAGAGTTGGCAAGTTTGTCTGATTCTGAACATGCTGATATGCAAACGTCATCTACTATTTCTGGAGGTATCAAAAAAGACACGACAGGAGAATCACATAAGGAACATGTGAAACAAAGTGTTGTTGAATCATCTGACCCTGAAACTAGTAATGTAAACAAGGACATGGCTAACCATCTTGATCCAGTAGTTTCGGCCATTGTAGACAAGAAAACGGACATTGTGAAATACACACTTGTGGATACGAGTTTGTTTGGCCTTGTTAAAGTGAGAGAGATGAGAAGTTTATATGATTCTGAACCCACTGATTCTGGAGTTGTTGATTCACCTGATTGTGAAGCTAGTGCTGTAAACAAGGATACGCTAAACCATCTTGATCCAGTGGCATCAGGAAATGTAGACAGTAAAAAGGTTCGTTCTGTCAATGAGCAACCAGTAAGAAAATTGAAGTTGGTTATCAAACAAAAACCAAAACAACACCATATTAGTAAAACTACTAATGACAACGCGGGTGGTGAAGCTGAATCAATGGAAGATCCACGTCCTAAGAAGAAGCGTAAAAGCCTAGATATAAATTTGAACAACCCTCAAGTGTGTCCACTTTCAGACGGTGATAACTCACTGGTTTCTACTAAACCATTGGTTTCCCCAAAAACAAACGCAAACCATCAAGAGTTGTCAAGTCTTGGTGCTAGTAATGGACAAAGGCAGAGTACAAGAAACCGTCCATTGACCATAAAAGCATTGGAAGCTCTTGCAAATGGATTCTTGGATCCAAAAAGTAAGAGGAAAGTGTCAGAGGACAGGACACCTAGGCGTGTTCGTGCAAAAACCGCTCTTGTCACAAGTTGTGGTGCACCTGCATTAAAGATCACATGATTTAGATTTGAAGCTCAGAACAGCTTGCAGTCAAATAGTTCTTTTATAGTTGCGGATGTTGTAACAGTCTAAAGTCTTTGATATTGTCATCGAGTTTTATAAAAGTCCTATTTACATAGGATATAAACTTTCAAAACAACATCACAACATTTGCATCAACTATGAACTTCATTTTTACCTTCAACCTGTTGTCTATCACATTGTCAGTGATCTTCAAAATGAACAAAGCTTATACTACACAATGACGTATCGCCTAAGTATGTGTTGGTTCTTATGTAGTTTCTATATTTGCTTATTTAGTTTGAGCCTGGAATTTTGGTAACATTGTGATTTATAGTTCAGTAACGATGTTTTCGAATTTTTGGTATAGCATTAAATTAATAACATTTTATATCTTTTAGATGATTTTCGAGATTTTCGACACCGGTTTCATTTTAGTTGAAGTTGTAAATGTTATCTATGTATCTAGTTAAAAATGCAGTTGAGGACTAGTCAGTGTAGTCGAGCATTATTTTTGTAAATGAAATGATTTTGGGCCGATTTACTAATGAGCCCATTTATCAATCTGTAAGATATTTTAAAAACTAAGCCCAATTAAACCATGTGTTCATTCATAAACCATGTTTTCATTCATAGTCCATAGATAAAAACAATAACAAAATATAGTAAAATTAGGAAGGATAATGTTATAATGTAAATCCTTACGGAGCTTAATCTGTTAAAACAAAAATAAAAGTAGCTCACATAAGCTACATCTATAGCTAACATCGAACAGTTAGTTGCGTCAAATAATAAATGGTAAAAGCTAAAAATGTTTCATATACTGATTCATTATCAATTGTGGACCGATAAAAATCTCATTATGCATAACATACTTGCACTTTTTATTCATTATGCATAATCTTTTTCCTAATAAAACAAAATCCCTAGCGGGGACTTTTCCATTTCAAAAAAACTAAACCATTCCTTATTTAGTAAGTTTTTTTTTTAAAAAGATTTAGGGAAAAACTTAATAAATAATTAACACTAATTATTTCCTTATTTGTCAAAATAATTAAGAAAAAACGTTTTTGTATTCAATAGGAAAATAAAATCAAAAAACACATGGGGCTCAATGCTATTTTTTAGAAATGGAAGCCAAAAGTGTAAGTTTTGTAAAAAACACTCCCTCTTCTCACCACACATTCATTCTTCCCCAATCCCAAATCTTCATGCATCCTTCAAGGATAGTCGAACCCAGAATATGATTAAATACACGTTCAAGACTTCAATGAGAAACTACCAACAAAAAACAGGTTCGAATATATTCTTCTTCTAATATTGTTAATTGGTAACTGTAACTGATGGTTCACATCTTTTGGAATAACATAATATACTTGAAAACAATATTAAAAGATACTTAAAATTGTTAATTGTTCCTTACGATTAATTAGATACGTATATTGTAAAGTATCAGGTTCGAGTATTTGAGGGAGAGAGCACTATATGGCTATATAATTTGTAAACTGATTATTTGTGATTACATAGGAAGTTTTGTCACTTACTTAGGAAAGAAAGGCTTATTAGATTATAGTTGTATCAAAAAACAATATATCATATAATGTTTGGGTTAGTTTGTTGCTGCAAAAGTGTGATATGTGGAGAAACATCTCTGAATAAGCTGCAAGCTTGCTTAAGAAGCCATACCTTAAGAGCTTCACAAAAGTAACTTAGTAAGCTTATAAGCATAAGCCGTTTGGCTACCCAAAAACCCGAATGTGCTTAATAGCTTTAACAAAAGGCAATAAGCCAATATGCCTAATTTAGACACTTACCCAAACACCCTTTAGTTAGATGTATTATGAAACCTGTTTGGCCAAAGGCAATGACCCATTCGACCCAGAAACTGAAAAGCCGGTGGTGGAAGCTAAAAAGATTAGTGGAAGTTTCGCTCATTGTGTGCAGCATCATCACAAGGATACTAGAGCACAAACGTTAAGGCTAAAGGTACAAAAACACAAGTAAAATCGTATTTTGTGTATTTGTTACTACAGCTAATATTATAGAGGTAAAATGATGGACGGGTTGGGGAACAGGACATGTGTTAATCGCTATTGAGGATCAACTATAATAAACTTCACTCTAAAGGTTAGTCAGTTAGTTTGTTTTTTTTTTTTTNTAATTTATATTTTGATCGTGTAACATAGTTTAGGATTTATTGCTTTTGAATATGGTATTTGTTAATGTGTTATAAAGATTTTTAAATTTATGTTAAATATATTCCTATTAAGATTTTGTTAGTGTTTATGTATTAATTAGTTAATTCATCAAATTTAACGTGTTAACTTTGAAGTATTATATTATGATGTTTACAGACAAGAAAGAAATCTGAAACAAATATAGCTGAGAAATTGTTGTTGCATATTTAAAGTTAAAAAACGAGGGTTTGATGTTAAATGTTTGGCTATTGTTCTTGCTATTATATTTGTACACAATGTGATATTAGTTAGTAACATGCGTTCTATATTATATTTGTAATGTAAACACAAATCGTTGGAATTGAGGGTCTGTTTGGCTAACTTTATTCGAGGTGCCTAATTAAGGATATAAGATTCTTTAAGAATAATGGTTCCTAAATTTAGTATATTTGAAAATTCGAAGCATATAGATAATTGGGCATGTATCATACTAAGAAAAAAATGAATTATTTGTAAAAAGCCTGACACAAAATATCAGTTTTATATTATGAGAGCATCCTATATTGGATCAAAAATTACGGGTAGCTTTATTGTTTCTTATTATTATTCTGAAGTTGATATAGACCAGAAACTTTTTTACATGGGTGTTGCAGCAATATTGAGTGTGAGTGATGATGAATTCTGGGAAGGAATTCCACCCTTGGAGTTTGAAGACTTTCCCGCATTACAAGATGCACTGTTGTTGACTATATCCTATTGAAGGAGATACAATTTGGGTGACTAGCAGGGTTGTCTCACATAGAGATGATATATTATTTTATGTTCGTGGATCGACTGAGCTTCTTGGTTTGCAGGTTTGCAGATTGCAAACCCGGACACCACTAACCAACCCACCATTTGTGACGTCTCTTTATTTTTTCAGGTGCATGACAAAGCCCAAGTGTATGTTACATGCCTTTTTTAAGATAAGGGAGCAAGACCTGAATATGTTGGCTCAATCGATAGATGGTCAAATAAGTATATGCTAATCTTCCTAATGCTGAATGTGCTTCAAGTAGTAGATTGTTTATTCTGGTAAGAATGAGTCTCCTTCACTGTTATATTTGGTAGGCATATTAGCCTGGATAATTGTTTAGCCACCTAAGTGTTGTTTTTATGACAAGTGATATGTGATTGTAAAATGAGTCAATTTGTGTTAGTCATATCGCAGATATGAATATGAATATGATTGCATCGACCACCCAAATTATGATTGTGCACATGACAAAACCCATATTTACACCAAAACCCATGAAGCATTTTTGCCATGACTGAAAAACTAATAATCCAACTTTGCTCCAAAAAAATTCTTAATCCCCAACTTTTAATTTTTCAATGCAGCAGATTTTTTTAATATTTTTAGATGAATCTTGCATTCCCTTCACAAACTTGGCCACAACATCTGATTTTTTTATATCTTTTGAGCTATTTTCATTGATAGATGTTGAAATTCATCCCATAAGAGCAATTTGTGGCAAAAGATGTATGCGGTGTTGAATTCTCAGACTGAACGGCCGCCCTTCAGCAATAGGTAGTTGAACAAAGGGTAAGTAACTCATTAATACCCCAACGACAACTAATACAAAAATATTGGCTCACTCACATCATTAGGAAAGAGATGGAACTAGGGTGGCTGCATCAGAAGCTTCTCAGTTTATGGGCTGTTTGGTATTACTTATAAGGGGTTGTTTGGGATTGCTCGGTAGAAAAAATACTTTTAGGGGCCGGTTGAGATTGCTTTTAGAATAAATACTTTTTGGGGTTGTTTGCATTTCTAAAACTGAGTGCACGGGGTGTTTGGGATTACGAATTGAAATAACTACTTTTAAAGTGTCTTTAGGATTAATTATTGAATATGCTTATAGGGGCTGCTTGATATTACTTATTAGATTAACTAGATGTAGGGGTTTGCTTATCAAACTCCTTATAAGGGTTGTATGTGATTGCTTATCAGAATGAATAGTTATGAGGGATGTTTGGACTTGCTTATAGGGGCTCTTTGAATCCAAGAAGCCTACTCTAAAAACTGGTTTAATTTCTTGCTCTTGAAGTTGGACCTGATCTAGAAGACTTAAATAAATCAGGGTAATCTTTACGAGGCTGTGAAAGTAGGATCCAAGCTACTCTTCATCAGTTGATTCGCAGAATGCAATCACCATCAACCACCCGTGGCTTTTTCTTGGAGCCATTTTTGAAGGGACCTCCAATATGGCCAGCTGAGACACTCCCGGATTCAACGCAATTTTAGTGACTCTCCTTCAATGTGGAAATCAGAGTTGCAATTTAAAGCCATGATTTAGGATTCAACGCAATTAGTAGGTGGTACTAACGGCTGACTTTTAAATAACAAATTGATTAATTGTTGAAATTTGTTTTAGTTGTACAGAAGAAAGTGATGTGCTCTCTCTTATATTTAGTATGTTTAATAGTCTTTTTTCCTTGAGGTTAAATTAATTTTAATGGTAAACGTATCAATTTTAGTTTTTTTGATGAAGTTTATTTTAGTTGTAAATGTAAAGGAGAAAGCTATATGTGTGTTTACGGACATTATAACTACACATAGTCGAGCTTTCTTCATCGTATAATACAAAATGAAAAACCATAAACACAACAAAACAAAAATTAAATTATTTGTTTTTAATAAATAAAAATACGTTATCAAAAAATTAGAAAAAAACCCCGCGCGTGCGCGGGTATTATAACTAGTACAACAATACAACAAAAAATTATAATCATAGTTATAAATTATACTCATAGTTATACATGGATCCTTATAAATTATAAATTATAAATTCCTTATGATATTGTTGCCAATTAGCTACAATTTATACTCATAGTTATACATGGATCCAGGACCAATTCAACAGATAACATAAAAACCATTTTGGACAGTGGACAGAATAAACATACCAAGATACTGTGGTGCATCTCGAGTCACATCTGCCAAATCAAAATTAATTCCTTTGATATTTGGATATTTTGTAATGATCGTATTGAGGGAGACTCCAAGACCACCTCCAACATCGACTAAACATTTAATTTCATCGAAACCATGGTAGAACTCAAGAATTTCCTTCATCACAAATATACTATGATTCACCATGGCATTGTTGAAAACCAATCTAAACCTCGTATCTAATGTCATATATTCAAATACATTCATTCCATAAAACTTGTCAAATGCAATACCTCCATCAGTCACCGAGTCTTTAAGTTTGAACCTTGTTAAATAAAAAGAATTTAACATTAGTATGTAAAGAGTAAACAACTTTACGATCCTTATATTTTATCTTATCATTTACATAACTTTAATTAAAATATTAGCTAGTAAAGTAACAAATTGATATGAACTTGTGAATGTGCTACATATAGACTTGTTTTAAAGAATAATTTCAATTATGGTATACGTTCCACATAATTGCGCAATGTGCTTGCGACCTTACCAACTGTTACTATACACCTTGTCTTGAGCCAACTCCATCACCCTACCTAGGGATGCCCCATCTTCGTTTATAATAAAGTATTTGGAGACGGGTGCAAGTCCATATAATCGAACCGGCCTTGACTCATGCTCCCCTTGAGAGCAAGTGACAATGGAATGGCTTGCAAGCAACCTAAGCATTCGGTCAAGCATGTCTGGTGCGTCTTGGTTTGGTATTGACAGACGAGACGCAATCTCATAGGCTGAGAGTTGGCATGGGCATCAAATCCTGCCTTAGCTATAGCCTCAAAGACATTGAGCTTGATTGTATTCACCAATACCATGGCTAATGATGTCGAAGTAACCAGCTGCATTGCGTAAGTGAATCTCATCCTCACTGGAACTCATTCTTGTGTCCCCTCTTTGTTTGTTGTTAATGCGTTGTCCCATTTTATCCTCGATCACTTGCTCCACTTTTATTTTACATGGTTGATATATGAGTTAATATATTTGGTATTATTTTATTTGAATTTTTTTTTTGAACGGCAACTTTATTAATAAAAAATAAAAATAAAAACACTAGCAAGGAGCTAGAATTATTTTATTTGAATTTACATGGTGACATATGCTTTAAACGTTGTACTTGTTAAAAACTTTAAAACAAATTATGCGACAATCTACATACTACATGTGCCTAGTTTATCTCGTTATATATTCTTGCCAAACGCTACGAACTCAGAAAGAAGGCTACTGAGTATGACATGAGATGAAATGAGAGTCTTTAAACTAATTCGAACCTAACACAATGTTTCATGACATATCTAAATATCTAATGGTCTGCTAATTATATTTACTATTTAATTAATTGAATTCACTACTCATTGGTTTGGTTTTTGACCCTTTTAAGATGAAATATATGCTTTTGATACATTGCTTTCCAAACTGAATCATAATGTCCAGTCTTGCAAAATGCAAAGTCATTTTGTGGGCTTATGCTAACATAGCATCTATTGACGGACCTTTTTAGTCTAGCGTTGTACATACCGTACATGAAATTTCACTTTTGTTAGGCCACAAGTAATAAATTATGGTGCCCAAATTTTTATGAGGATATTATTACGTGTGATGTTAGGGGTACCCCTTATTCACATTTATTACGTTTATTAACACAAAAAGATAGTTTTTTGCCGTTTTCTACTATGTATTTTTGTCTTTTATAATTTTTAACTTATCAAACTTTATATTTTATGTTCCGTACTTTCAGTTATGTAGTTTTATAACAAACCCAAAATTATAAATAAAATAAAAAAAAAATGAAAAAGACAGGGGATTTGATAACTTTTGCCTATTATTATTTTCATTTGCTGGCTACGATACATTTTATACTAGTGATACTTTATCCCAGCAGTAATATTACGGCATTAGCTATACAATTAAAGATGACCGGATATTATCTTTTATTCTTCTTAATTAAATATGGATATGAAATTTTATTTTCTATTTTTTGTATGAACCCATCTCATACACATCAACTATTAGACGTTATATAGGTCTAGTTCTTATATCGTATTTTTTTTCATACTTTCACATAATTACTTGGTCAACTAATTTATGGAAACGACTCGCGTAAAACATGTTAGATCTACAGTACCCTCTCAATTGCCCTTTCTTGCTCCTCAATCCGGTTATGCAAATTGCTCTTCTTATGCCATAACAAGAAGAGACAAAAAAAATCAAGAATATTAATCAACATACAACATATTTGTTTGTAAGAATATTCATGAAATGAAAGAAAACGAAACATTGCCCAAATTCGGAGATTGGGATCTCAAGAACCCGTCATCCGCTACTGAATTCTCAATCATTTTTGACAAGGCTCGCCAAGCAAGAAAGGCAAGGTATGATCATCGAGACGGGAATGCACATTATAAGGACGACGAAAGCGTCTCATTAAACACTACACACAAGAGAAGACACCATCATCACAACTGCCACGAACAATCTTCGATGGTCAAGAGTAATTCACTTTTGTGTTGTTTCTTCCCGTCAAACAAATCCTGAATACATAATCGGGTATTGTGAAATAAAGTATACCCCTAGATGAAGAACAAGCATCTATAAGATCAACTAAATATAGAACATATGTTATAATCTATGGCTATGTGTGTGTTGTTTATGTCCATGACAAAGACAAGGCAAATAAGATGATGAAAACTATTTAAAACCATTTTCTTCATCTATCATTATATGTGTTCCTGTTACTCATAATTTTAACCTCAATTCATGTATACCCTCTTTCATTAATCGCATCATGAGCAGGAATGATACCGATAAAATGCAACAAACCTGACTATTGTTTAATTTAAAATGTTCATTTTAAGCAGTTAAACAAAATGCAACAATGCCAACAATTTATTTATTTCTTTTAAATGTTAAACTTCTATTTGATAAAATTTACTATGAAATAGTTTGATTTCGATATTGTGTTTGGGTTATGTAAACATTCTCAACGTTATTTTATTAAAAAAACATCTTAGTGTTTTCAATCAACAAATGAATGCATGTATAGATCTTTTATTAAAACACAATTAACGAAAAAAATTACAAAAACAATCAATCTTAATTTATAACAACTACTAGAAAGTTACTTAATAGGCAATTTGTTAAGAATATAAACTCAACAAAAGATTTAATTCATGACATCATATACTACAAATCATTGTATTTAGTTGAAGTGTAATTTTGTATTTGGCTATTTTTAGATTCAATTATGCTGCATTGCATCATTAACAGTTCTTGTACTCTAAGAACAATAAATTTCATCTCTATTGTTTGAGTTGAATATGACTCGGACAACTTTTTTTTTTTTTTTTTTTTTTTTTTAATAAAGAATTAATTATTAATTATTTTTGATGTTTTTTCGACAATGTATTCATGTCATGGTAACCCACACTCCCACGTCTATTAACTGCCTTTATCGACTCAATTTGCCTCGCTGCGGTTCGACCACCTCTAAATATCAGTCACAACTTATACAGTGACTCGTAAAATTTATCAAAACAACTGCACAGATCTCCATGGAGGACAGAGTAAGTCTTTAATCCGAGTCTCAAAAATTTTTAGTCTTTGTGTAACATACGAGACACATCACGAGGACGGCTTCTGCAAGTCACTCTAGACTTTTATATGTTCCAATACTTCAATCTCAAACAATTAGGCTCAAACAAGAAGCAAATGTGAGCCCAAAAATAAACAAACCCAAAAACAAAGAAAACCTTTTTAGTTGGGCTCTTCGTAATATTTTAAATTGGGTTTGGCAAACAGGTTGGATTTTATTTTTATATTTTTTTTTCTATATAAGGGTTTTTAAGATTAATTTTTTTTTTTTTTTTTTTGATTTATATATAGGGTTTTTAATCCCGTCAACTAGGTTAAAACGTTAAGATCGTTATTCGCACCCGCTACCTCAAATTTTAGGATTATCACCAAAATAGTCGACTAACAAACGTGATTTCTGCAATATCACGTTCACGGTATATCAGGTTACGCGAACGTCAACAGTTTGAGCTTGTTATTGTTGCAACGGTTGGCGACACTGATAAGCTTTTGTCAAAAAGAAAATGTCACGTTTATCATCAACATCAGAATAATAAAAATCATCATTCATTCAGATTCAATTTTGATAGAAAGAATATATATTTTTTGATAAAAATAATTAAAAATATCGTATAAAAAAAATAATTAAATACCCGTAAAACAATAAATAATAAAATGTTATTTCACGCACGCCAATAAAAGGGCGTGCGGGAATACTCATTTTTAAAAGTTGAAAGAAAGAAGAAAAGTGTTTTGCTTTTTAAAACACGGCAACAAGAGTGCATTCAATAAACCCCACACACACAAATTGCCAAGGGATGCTCAAAGTCAAAGGTATATATAACTTTCTTGCTTGTTTGGTTTCATTTGCACTTGTTTGTGTTTAAGGAGGGTGTTTGTTTCGGCTTATGGCTTGTTTGGTTCTGGGCTTATGTATGTATTATAAGCTCACTTTTTGTGGGTTTTTTTTTCCAAACTTTTCGGCGAAAAGTTTCAAAATAAGCCACAAAAAGTGAGAGCTTATATGAAACGTAAGCCTAGAACCAAATAAGCCATAAGCCGAAACAAACACCCCCTAACTAAGAGTAATGAAAACGTTGTCGGTTTGTGCGTGCAGGTGATGATTGAGAATCTCCAACAACTGGTGACCATGGTGTTGGACTCAATTCACGACCCTTACCCGTGTGTCAGATGGGCTGCTATTCATGCAATTGCGGTGTTTTCTATTTATTTAGGCCCACACTTGCAACTTCAGTACCATGCCCGTGTGCTGCCAGCCATAGCTTCAGCGATGGATGACTTTGAGAATCCCCGAGTTCAGGTAGTTAGATATTTTTGGTCAATATGATTTGTAACTATTCATTTCTGGATTCAGTTTTATATGTTAAGAGCAAGCTTGATTTATATATAGCCCAAGTCACTGAAATAGAAATTCGATACTTATATAGTCTTAGACTTTAAGGAAGTTGTACTGGCTATAGCGTAACTGGAAGTATATATATATTTTTTTGAACTTACTGGAAGTATATATATTGCCCCTTTTTCTTGCACATGGATCAACAAGCTGACTATTGACCTCACTTATGTTAAAAGGGACTTGAATGCATCAAGTGATTCTCTTTGGCCTTTGTACTGCCTACATTAAGCACAAGCTTGTAAGGTTCATTTTTTCGAATGGGTAACATGATTTCAGATATTTGCTGATCTTTTATGCCACCTTCACGTTTTCCCCTGTAGCAAATGCGCATAGATTTTTTTCATTATGCAGCAACCCTAGATTGTAGCATCAGGTCGGTTAACAACCCCACTGCCTAAGCATGATGCTTGCTTTTTGCTGATGTGCAGGCACATGCTGCTATTGCTATGATAAAGTTCAGTCAGGACTGTACACTTGATATTTTGACGCCTTACTTGGATGGAATGGTGAGCAAACTGGTTGTACTGCTACAGGTAAAACTCTTCAAGACTGCTTAATATAGTTAATATTCATTCATTGGGGTCATTTATTTTGTTTTACACGGTATTTATAATGTTGTTTTTTTGTGCAGAGTGGTACACAAATGGTACAAGAAAGGGCACTGATTGCTCTAGAATCAGTTGTTCATAAATCATCAGAGGTAAGTCAACATAATATAAATATGACTACTATCATTAGCTGTATAGCTCATATGACTAATATAGTGCATGTATAGGAACAATTCCAAAAGTACTATGATGAACTTATGCCCTGCTTGAAAGCAATATTAGTTAACGAGAATTGTATGCTTCAAGCTTACACGTTGGAATGTATCCATTCGGTTGGAATAGCTGTTGGAAAGGACAAATTTAGAGAGGATTTTAAGCAGGTAATCACTCACATTCACTTTCATCTTTGTGAACTATGGAGAAAAATGTCCGAGTTAATCTCGAAATCTACTTGATACGAGAGGAAGTTAGTAATGCAATTGTCTTTCTTTGTGGTTTTAGGTGGCGGAAGTTCTTCTGTCCTTGGAAGGAGCTCTAAGGGACACTGCTGCATTCACAAGTTATTTGCGGGTAGGTGTTATATCAACATCGGAATCTGATGTTTGCCCTCTTCCTAACTCTGTGCGTCTATGTTATTGTAGGCATGGGGTAGGCTACGCAAGTGTCTGGGGCAGGATTTCCTTCTGTATATGGCAGTTGGTATGCCTGCTTTGCTTGCGTCTGCTCAACCTGAACATGCAAGTTCAATCGAGGAAATAGCTACTGCTTGCAAAGTGTTGTGCTGCATAGCAGATGACTTGAAGGAGGATTTCTTTCCGTGGATTGAGCAGGTTTGCCCGCATTGATAATTTGTTAATTATTAATGATATTTCATCTTACAGGATTGCTAATATGCCTATTCACTAGGTTGCCCCAATATTAGTGCCACTTCTCAAGTTCAATTCTCTCAAAGTTAGGAAAGCAGTTGTTCCAGGTTTAAATGTTGATCCTTTCTACTGTTAGCAATAAGTTTACCTTTCTAATTTATTTTCCTTCTTTTTCAGCCATGTCGCGTCTCTTGCGATATTCAAAACTAGCTATAGAGAAAGGACGTGATGGAACTTGTTTAAAACAGCTGTCCGACTACATAGTTCCAGCGTTAGTTAATGCTTTACATAAGGTGATGGTGGTACTATATATATAGACTAATTTAATTTAATTTCATATTGGTCGTAATTTATAAATATGTCTATCACAGGAGCCCGATACAAGAATTATTGCATACATGTTGGATGCTTTAAGTGAATGCCTACAGGTTGGTCTGTTGTTTTCTGGTTCATAATGTTTTCCTTTCGTTTGATCTTTTTAAACTCACCAGCCATGTATTGAGTAAGTTCCAGATTTATGAATAGAAATTGAGTAAGTTTTATGTACCACATGTTAACTGATAATTGCTTTCAGATCTCTGGACCACTTCTAGATGAAATACAAGTTAGAAGCATCATGGACGAGATAAAGCATGTGATCATTGCCAGCTCAAGGATGTTGGAGGAACGAGCTGAGAGGATCAAGGCTTTAGATTTTAATGCCTTGCCACTTAAAGAGGAAAATGAAAAAGAAAAAGAAGTTTTCGATCAAGTTTGTTCTTTTAACTATTGATTCTAGTTACTAGTAGAGGTGGCAATATGGGTTTGTTGGGTAATGGGTCCCGACGGGTAATTGTGTTATGAGTCAAAATGGGTAATTATGGCTCTGTTGAGATGGGTTTGCTTGACCTCAAACCCTTCTAACCTGTTCAGCCATTTTCGCTATAGATAATTGTTGCTTTTAACCATTTGATCCATCATATATCCACATTGATTCATTTATAACTAAATAGATTGATTTTGGCATCTTCAATAGTAAAATACAATAATTTCTCTTCCATGACTCACCGTTGGTTGTTACAGGTTGGTGCACTCTTGAAAACGTCAGTAAAAACCTTTGATTCCTCTTTCTTGCCTTTCTTTGACGAGCTATCCTCGTATCTCATGCCTCTGCTGGTAAGCAGATTTTATTTTTTCTTAAGTTCACCGAATTCTTCTAAGGAATTTAGTTACTTATTTGGGTAAATAATGATGCACTTAATTGAAGGGCAAGGACACAACAGCTGAAGAAAGAAGAATTGCTATTCGCATCTTTGTCCTTGTTGCAAAACAGTGTCGCGAAGCAGCTCTAAGGTACAAATACGGGTTGAACCTGACACATTTTTTGCCCAAAGAATTTCATCTTCCTGTAATTTATCAGTAATAGTCGAATTTGGAAGAGATTTGTGTGTGCTAAATTATGTCGTATTACAAATTTATATTTAAGTTATAGTCTACTCAATTAAATAACGGATTTTTTAAGGAGGTTTTACGGAGTAGCATTGTTGCAAAATTCGCTAGGCTATACTTGAGTGAGTAATTGGTCTAGATTGGGAGTACTCGAACTATTTTTATATTAAAATTTCAAAATTATTTGATTCAAAACCAGGTTCTATGATGCATATCTTCCATTCCTCTTTGAAGCATGCAATGATGAGAATTCGGATGTTCGACAGGTCTGCATATTTACAATCTTGATTCTGTCTCTAGTTGCTTAGTTACAAACTTACACTTTTGGATCATATCTTCAGGCAGCTGCATATGGACTTGGCGTATGTGCAGAATATGTAGGCTCTGCTATAAAGCCTCTTATTGGAGGTAAATTGAGTATCACCTAGATAACTGTCTACACTCTTTACATTTTATATTGACTTGTTTGCTTGCTTTCGCAGAGGCTCTTTCAAGTCTAAATGCTGTGATAAGGCACCCTGATGCTCTTCATCCTGATAACGTGATGGCATATGATAATGCTGTTTCTGCTTTAGGGAAAATTTGTCATTTCCATCGTGATAGTATTGATTCAGCTCAGGTACGTCATTGCCTTGTTATAGGCATTAAAAGTTACAGTTTTGACCTATTTGACCCATTTTCTATTTAGCTATTTATTGTTATTATTTTTAATATGATTTACTTGTTTGACCTGAATTGACTCATTTGCGAAAAAATGGGTTGAAATTCGTATCTTTTAAATTTTTGTTCGCCTAGTTAACAAATTACCATGAGAATATAAAGCATGAAATTATGCCAAAAAGATGATGGCGTATTGGCATGTAACATACTATAAAAATCTATTCTGTATTTTATTATTATTATTGCATTACATACCAATGTGTCTAATTTTAATTTATCTAATTTTTGCTTCTATTAGGACTTTTTCTCTTTGAAGGGTTTTTGTGTTTTCATCTGAATTTACAAGTAAATATGCCAAAAGGACAACGGGGTTAACATTTGTATATTATTTGGACAGGTTATTCCTGCATGGTTAAACTGTTTGCCGATAAAAGGAGATGTTGCAGAGGCTAAAGCTGTTCATGAGTTGCTTTCTGTAATGGTTGAAAGGTAAGTGAAAAAACATGTTACCATCATTAGTCATCCAGTCTCCTATTTACTTTCATTGGACATCATTAACGTGTCTCGTTTTACAGGCCAGGCGCGGAACTCTTAGGCTCCAACAATCAACATCTTCCTAAAATTGTGTCCATTTTTACCGAGGTTTGTATACTTCTGTTAATTGGTTCTTTCTATGGAGTGTACTTTTACAATTTGCCTCTGAAAATAATCTCAATCGATATTTGTTTTTTGTGTGGTATAGATTCTATGTGCTGGTGAGGACCTTGCTTCAGATCAAACCATAAGCCGCATAAGCAACCTTCTGAGACACAATTTTGGATGGGATGTTTCTTGTGTACCGGGCATTCAACAGCCTTGGATGGGTTGTTTTGATTGAGTGTGATGTATGTCGCCAGTGAGGGAGATTTTGGCTAGATTGTGTTCTTTTTAGAGTTTTAAAGCGATGTAGATTTTGGTGATGTACTCCCAGAAAGTAACAGGGAGGGTTGTACTACTTCGTGATTTGTGAGTATGAAGGTTTATCGTGTCAAGATTTTTCTGTTTTCATGTAATCAACTACGCGTTATCTGAAACAGGAGTGCATTTTTTATTCCAACATTCATTATCTATCAACTTCTGCATCAGTATTGTAGTTAATCGATATACATGTATGTAAAGTACCATTCACAGGGAGTAGTAGACACAGAAGTATGAATCCATTGTTGCTGCTCATTGCTAAAGCTGAGCTCTCAACATGATGCCTAAAATGATGCATGGCAACACTTTATCTATGTTTTTGCATTTTGCAACTCTTATGGGGTCTTAAATATTCTTGTTGTATTGTAGAGTCATCTATGGAACTGAATGATCTTTTTAAGATTTCAGCCTTTCTATAATCTCATTTTGTATTTTAAATGAATCCTATGTTAATACTGTATTTTCTTCCATTACGACAGTCGCATATTAGAGATGGATTTTTTTTTTTTTTTTCTTCGTATGTTAGATACCATACCTTGGGTGGTTGGAGCAACTTTATGTGATTTGCATTTACCTTGGCTGATTATAAACTTATAATATAGTCCCTCTAACATTGTTACCAAATATGCATTCCCATACTAAGGGTCAATCTTTGTGGTTTCAAATTGTCACAGCTCTTGCTTTATAAGAATTTTTATGTTGTTAACAGCAATTTATTGATTGCTAACGCTCCCATTAATGTCAGCCTGTAGCTGACTATTGTTTGAAAGAGATGTGATTTAAATAAAGCCATGTCGAGTGGTCAAACCGGGTCCCTGATCTCAAATATTAATATAAAGGCCGGATATAGAGCATGAAAGGGTTATTTAAATAGAGCCATGTTTCTTTTTAGAAAACCGGGCTTTATATCAGGGAATTAAACCCATTCTAAAACCGGGCTCTATGTCTTCCTCGCATAGAGTCCCATCCCCTTAGAGCCCTCATCGAAAACCTGGCTCTATGTGCGATTTCAACAGGGCTTTATGGCCTTTTTTTGTAGTAGTGTGCCAAACGCTACTAACTCAGAAAGAAGGCTAATGAGTACGACATGATATGAATTGATGAGAGTCTTTAAACTAATTTGAACATAACACAATGTTTCATGACACATCTAATGATCTGCTAACTATATTTACTATTCGGTTAATTGAATTTACTACTCATTGGTTTGGTTTTTGACCCTTTTTATTTGAAATTTAAGGTTTTGGTACATTATTGATTTCCAAACAGAATCAAAATGTCTAGTCTTGCAAAATGCAAAATCATTTTGTGGGGCTTATACTAAAATAGCATCTATTGATGAACCACTATTGTCTAGCATTTAGGCACATGAAATTTCGCTTTTGTTAGGCCACAAGAAATAAATTATGGTGCCCAAATTTTATCAGGATATTATTATGTGTGATGTTAGGGGTACCCCTTATTTACATTTATTCTATCTATTAACACGAAAAGACAAATTTTTTGCCGTTTTTTACTCTGTATTTTTGTCTTTTATAATTTTTAACTTATCAAACTTTATATTTTATGTTCCGTACTTTCAGTTATGTACTTTTTATAACAAACCCAAAATTATAAATAAAATAAAAAAATGAAAAAGACAGGGGATGTGATAATTTTTACCTATTATTATTTTCATGTGCTGGCTACGATACTTTTTATACTAGTGATACTTTTTATATTAGGCCATTATAACTATACAAATTAAAGATGAACGTATATTATCTTTTATTCTTCTTACTTAAATATGGATATAAAATTTTATATTTTTTTAGGTTTTGTATGAACTCATCTCATAAACATCAACTATTAGACGTTATATATATAGGTTTAATTCCTATATCGTACTTTTCTCATACTTTCACATAATTACTTGGTCAACTAATTTATGGAAACAACTTGCATAAAACATGTTAGATCTACAACCTCTCAATCGCCCTTTCTTGCTCCTCTATTCTACTATGCAAATTGCTCTTTTTATGCCAAACAAGAAGAGACCAAATAAACCAAATTATTAATCAGCATACACATATATTCATGAAATGAAAGAAAGCGAAACATTGCCCAAATTCGGAGACTGGGATCTCAAGAACCCGTCATCCGCAACTGAATTCTCAATCATTTTTGACAAGGCTCGCCAAGCGAGAAAGGCAAGGTATGATCATCGAGACGAGAATGCACATTATAAGGACGACGAAAGTGTCTCACTAAACACTACACGGAAGAGAAGACACCATCACAAATGCCACGAACAATCTTCGATAATCAAGAGTAATTCACTTTTGTGTTGTTTCTTCCCATCAAACAAATCATGATTTAACTAATCGGGCATTTGTGACATAAGAACACATAGATGGAGTGCAAGCATCTATAAGATCAATTAAATATAGAACATATGTTATAATCTCTATATGGCTATGCGTGTGTCGTTTACGTCCATGACAATAACAAGGCAAATGATAAGATGAAAACTATTTAACCATGTTTTTCATTAATCTCAAGTCTCAACTTGTGTATATTCTACCTCTTTGACTATTGGCATTGTGTGTAGATCGAAAGGGTACTAGATGTGTCATTCCATTAGTAAATATTATAGTATCAGATATAAGTAGTCGAGTAATCAAGTCAAGCATCGTGTTGTCCAACAAGCCCCAACTATTGTTTAATTTAAAATGTTCATTTTAAATTTTTAATTAAGGTGTTAAACAAAAGGCAACAAAGCCAATTTATTTCTTTTTAATGTTAACTTCTATTTGATAATATTTACTATGAAATAGTTTGATGTCGATATTATGTTTGGGTTATGTAACATTCTCAACGTTATTTTGTTAAAAGAAACATCTTGTGTAACTTAATTGGACATTATTGTTAGCATTTTATTTTAAAACTTGTTCATTTATAGCCTTGCATAGCATTACCATTTTTTGCATTTGATTCAATATTTAGTAACTCTTGATAAAGGTAAAGAATGATTAAAACACGTAAAGCTTTTGTTTTTACAAGAATTTAGTTACCCATATTCATATAATCATGTGACATTATTTTTACATACATTTGCAGAAGTTAACTACATACGTCATTATTTATACGTCATGATAGGACCAAAATTTCTTGGTTTCTTGCTAGCTAGGCTTAAAAGCCACAATTGGCCTAAACAGATGTTCTATCACCCAACGATCTAATGTATGTTGTATGTAAAGACTTGGACTTAAAACGTAGTCGGGTACAATGTGCAAATATATAGCTGAGCAACCAAAAAACGTAGTCGGTTTTTAAGCTTGCTAAACATATGAATTAAGTTGCACAAAATGATCAAACAAGTCATGTGAGATTAAGTAAATGTTTTAAGAGCATATAACACAAAGTACGTACTACGTTGATCGAGTACGAGACTCATATAATCCAAAAGTCATCTTTGTGATCAAGCTACCATTTTGAAATGGATATCGACTATAACCATTCATACAGCAAATCTAAACCGTAGAAACGCAAAATGTATTCATTTCCTGGTAACCCACAGTCCCAAATCTATTGAACAGCCTTTATCAACTTCGCTTTGCCTCCTGGGTTTACTTCCACCACCAGAATATCAGACAAAACTTCACAAAGTTCTTCAAGATCAATCAAACCATACATTACATAGTCCAATTTATACTTATACAGTGACTCGTAAAGTTCCTCAAAACAACTGAACAAGATCATACCAAAATAGCGACTGAGTAAACTCTTTAGCCGAATCTTCAAGACTTCTCGTCTTAGCTGTAACAAACGAGCACACATCACATATTTCTCCTTGCTTTCTCGATCTTCAACCAAAACCACCATGTCGCCCGTCTTAACAAGGAGCTCATCAAGATCACTCACACCTAAGGACTGATAGTCCAGTGATCAGTTATACATATGTTGGTAACTTCTCTCAAAACTAGTCAATGGAATTCTGCAAAAATGGCATGCAAGTATCTCTTGAAGCTCATTTCGGAAGACATCTAGTCTTTGATCCAAGCATTTCTTACTATGTACTGATTTGTTCCAGCCTTTCCCCTGTAATCTCAATTTCATTACACATGTCTGCCAACAAGTTCATGAGGGTGAGTGGTCTCTTAAAAGTTTGATGGTATGTATCAGGCAGACGTTCAAGAGGCAGCTGACCACCGGATGATTCCAACAGTGACACTAACTGACGTTTCAAACCATTTACATCAGCTGGTTGAACCCAGGTTGAATCATTCTGTTTACATGAACCGGGACACTCGAACAAAAATCCACCCGCATTTTTCAAAGCAGTCAAGCCATCTACCCCAGGCGGTATCAGTATCACGGTATATACCCACGTTGTTTTAGTACATGAAGAGCTTGAGAAAGGTCCTCATCACCTGATATCGCTATAGAACCATCGTCAATGTTTCGATTTTGCTGAGGTAAAGATTGCGTTGACATATTTGTATTAGCCGTGTGTAGATAATAAAAGCTTGAATGTACCTATCGATTGCCAAAACATATAATTATCAGCATCTTTGTTCATAACACTCAGCCAAAGTTTATTTGCAATAAATTTTGGCTTCACATCCAGATTTGGGAAATCACTTATACTAATCTTGAAATGCCTGAAGTTTGATAAATTTACAAGTTTACGGCAAATATGTGACCACTAATTCAGAAAGCTCATAATGACAAGCCAATTGAGAAATCCTTAAATAAGAACTATAAGATTTAAAAGCATATATATTGTACAAATTAGGAGATCAGTCCATCCTCCAACTAATTTTATACTAAAGAGTTGCCATTGTTGCAGGCCTATGTTAGTGAACCGATATTTTCTTGCCAAATGTTGGGTGCAATTTGTTATATATGTGTCGTATTTGGGGTGATGGGTATCCTGATAGCAATTAGAAGTCACGAGTATGAACGCTTTCAGATCGATTAAATTGGAGTGGATACCAATTAACGACCGGATAAAATCTAATTGATTCAAGTTTGTGTATTGTATTATGTTTGCAGAGA
>LBNU01023101.1:168517-180000 GCA_014162995.1 Artemisia annua
CTACAACGTTCGAATTATTAATGCAAACGTTCGAATTTTTAATGCAAAATCAAGTATACCGATTCGGTATACTATACCGAATCTAATGCCGAAACTATGATGCCGAAGTGAAGGTTTTGTTACGCCGATCCATGCCGATCGGTACCGAACGAAAAATAAGAACGATGCCACCACCCTAACTAACCTCAATAATTCATGAATAATAAATCTACACTAATATCTTTCATTTAATATTTACTAAGAAACATATGGACACACTAAACGACTTCCTTACAATAAATACAAAAATACATGTATTATAAAACAATTTCGTATATAACAAGAAATTTAATGCCCGCCGCGTTGCGGCGGGGCTTTTTTTTCGCTAAAAATTTTTTTCGCGCCGCTGTATTATTATTATTATTTTTTTATTGAGCTACTTGGTGGATTTTTTTATTATTATTATTATTATTATTATTTTTTAGGCTTTTTGTAGTGAACTCTATTTATCAGATTTCTTGTGTTCAAATGTTTTCCATTTCAGATTTGAATGCTCAAAAGTAAGTTTGACATTTAAGTTTGCGAGATAATGCAGTTGAGTGATCACATCGAACAGTAATGGTTTGCAATTTGGGAGATAATTCTGTGTTTAGTGTTCTTTTTGGGAAGGCTAATATTTGTTTTTTATTAGTTGACTTTTTCTTTTTTTGCCTATTTAAGGGTCATTGATGCTGGTTTTATTTACCTTCTATTTTTGGTTGTTAAGTTATTGTGAGTGTAATGGATGGTTTGGTTAGGCTTTTAGAGCTAGCTTATTCAGCCCGTTCGGTTTCTGTTGTTGATGTTATGCGTTTGGGTTTCGAGAGAGAAGTTCAGGAGGAGCGAGGTTGGTTTTCTTTTTTGCATGGTTGGTGTGTGCATGTTGCAGATCGGGTGGCTTACTTGGATGCTATTATTCAAGAATTGGAGTTTTGTAGTAGTGATATGTTTGTAGCTCAGCTGTTGGTGGAGTTGAGAAGTGGTGACGGTGTTGTGTTGGCTGATTCGATTATGTATTTTAAGGCTATTCGTGATTTCGAGACGAAAAAGTTAGCGAACATGCAGCTGTTCTTGGATGCGTTAGCAGCGCATTTTGGTCGGCGCATGCAGTTTCTTGCTAGGTTTAATGCTATGTAAAAGTTGTTGTATTATCGGGTCGTTTAAGTAGGTATTCTTAGGATTAATGCTTTATGGGTGTATGTGTACGGGTCTTCTGTTGTTGTTTTATTTTCTGGTTGTTTATCAGTTTAAAGTTGATTAGTTTTTTTTTTCTCTGGCTAATTATGTATTAGGGATTAAGTTGTTCGTGTATATGTTTTAAAGCTTCTTCTTTTACTTATTATCTTGTTATTGTTCAGTATATTTCCACTTTTATTTTAAGCGATTTATATATCTGTTGCGTTAATATAGAGTTAACTTTATAATTATTGTACAAGAAATATATTTTTTTTATTGATAGTATATCCCAAATGTATTTTAGTTTAGGTGTCTTGTTTAGACGCGTTATTTATTTTAATTTTTTTTTATTGATAGTATATCTCAAATGTATTTTTTTATTGATAGTATATCCCAAATGTATTTTAGTTATAGGATCTATTTCCCAAATTCATAGCAATCATTTGCCAAAAAAAAAAAAAAAAAACACACCGAAAAGTGATATACCTTGATTGCCCAGCACAACCTAGAAAACTCGAATCATGTCGGATTTGCCAAATTTATTGGATTATATTGAGTTTCAGAAAAAGTTTGAAGTTTATACTTGATTTTATTGGATAAATGGCAACAAAAGTCATCTTTTTATGCATATAACACTAATTAGTAAATTTTAATTTTTTTTGGGTAAAGGGATTTATACCCGGTAAACTCTAAATTTTATCGATTGTTAAAACATTAAATTCCTAAATTACATTAAACATTATAAAACTGACATGTTAAAATTATGAGAATTGATTTGCACACTTTTAAAAAACATTGGAATACTCAACTCTTTGCATTACATAATTGCACTATATTTACAATATGTTTTATCTGCTTATACAATTGAATCTCCTAGTTATTTTTAAAATTGTGCAACTCACCTCTTTAAAAATATACATACTCAATTAAGAATTATGTGGGAAGACAAAATTTTGTCATGCGAAGACAAAGGAGAGTTAAAGGAAATGTATACTAAACTCTCTGTATTGCATGTAATATTGTAAATAACTAATTCTATTAATTAAATTATTTTTGTTGCCTAGTCATGCTATATTGCCACTTCCAAATTCCAATCACAACCCACGTCCCCCCTATACACTACTCCACTCCACTTTCCCATATTAACTCTTCTTCTCCCATTTTTTCCGATGAACCAATTTACCGGAGATGAAATTCAGATTAAAAAACAGTATCATTTTTAGAAACTTGAGAGAACGCTGAGGGCACCCAGGTTATTTTCATGAGGGCACCACACATTTTATCTACTAATTTGACTTTTTTTCCTACATAGTTTGTGTGTCCGCAAGACTTTCGTTGGGGCCGCCGCCCCCCGCTGTTATTCACGTGGCTCCGCCCCTGCCTGCAACACAGTAACTCCGGCCAACCTCCATCATTCCCGGCGACCAACATTGCCGGAAAATTTCCCGGTGAATCATTTTCGTAGCCGAATCGTTAGATCGGCTTATCCTTGTTCTTTCTGGAGCTCGTGAGCTCGCGACTCCCTCCGTAGCACTCTCACGCGCCACCCACCGTCACCAAAGTTAACACCGCCGCTACACCACCACCCCGCCACCCCTTTTCTCTCGGTAAAACATCTTAACGCGCCTTCCCCTTAACCCGTTTTTATTTTATTCGAAACCCTAATTTTTAAATCTTTCATAAAACCGATTTATATATAAAACTTTTTATAAAACCATTTTATTTTTACAAAACTCGTATGGATCTCCTTCTCTTTGACCGCGACTCGCCTCGACTCGGTAAACTCAGAGAGTCAACTCGGTAAACTCGGTTAGATATTATTGTTTTTGTTGTTGTGTTAATGTTTGATGGTGATAATGGGCCACAACCTGGACCGAAAGTTAGCCCATGAATTAAATTATATTTTATTAATTGTTTATTATTTTTGCAGCATCAAGCGTTTTAGTAGTATAAGAGAATATAGTTTCGTGATGTACGATGTGATTTAATGCCTTTAGCCTGTACCACATATTAACTAATAAATATACTATAGTCTTATTTTTATTTCAATACTTGATCTTTGATGTGCAATTTAAAAAGTAATTATTGCCATAATAATTGTTAAAATGATGTTTAAGTAATTTGATTTAGGTAAGGGTTTTGCTAAAATGTTTAAGTAAATTTTAAAATAAAAATTGATTAATCAATTTATAAAATGTAAATGTTAGTTTCAGATTAGTCAATGTTTATTATCATTTTTTCAATAAACTTGAGTTTATGAAGACTTATAGGTTATAAAAGGTTTCATAAACCGATAAATAAAACTTATTTATGTGACAAATTATTTTATAAGCTGAATTCTCTGTGAGCCTTTAAAAACCTTGGGCCATATACAACTATTGTCATCCTTGTCATTTATGGATGTGTTTTGTAATAAAAACATGTTTATATCTTAAGATGAGTATCTAAACAAACGTCGTTTTTGACATCATAATATACTCCCTACGTTTCAAAATTATTTTCAGGAGACAAAAGTCACAAAGTTTAATAAAAGTGGGACCACTATAATTTTCAATCACTCAAATGAAATATTCATCCGCTATTTTTTTTTTTCTTTTCTTTTACTTAAAATGGAAAGTGCACAATCTTTTTGAGACATCTATAAAGGGAAATATGGACTATTATTATGAGACGGAGGGAGTATGAATAATGAAACTTTTTGATTTTTCTTAAATTTGTTGTTTAGAACAAGACAAGTAATAAATATACGTTCGTTGACAATCCATTTGCTTTTTTGGTTTTTGTTTTTGTCTTGTAATGAAACCACTCCTCCAATTAACATAATCTTCTAGAGAGTTAAAAGTAGTTAATCCATTTCTGGAAACTCATAGAACATAGCTATCTTCGTTGGAAGATATTATGGTGATTTAATCACAATTGTTAAACATAATAAAGACTATCAAATGAAGATGAGGGGACACATTTATTGCTTAAGAAGGTAAAATTTGCTAATTTTAGTATCCAAACTCTAATTAGTTGCAACAAGTCTTTCTTAAACTGACTAATACTTACACCCCATTATTGTAACAAGGATGTTAATGGAACTTTTTGGGGGTAAATTCGCAAATCAAATAAGAAATCGACTTATTTTTTAGTTTTGATGATGTTTAGTTTTGTTCTTAATTTCCCCAAAAGTAAAAGAGGGCTATGTCTTTAAAAGAATGTTTGAATATTTAGATGACATCTTTGTATGTAGTTTTCCTGAAAAGTGAAAATGCAAAATACAATGTTAAAAAATACAATAAAAGTAAAGTATAGAAAAGTATGATACCAACTGGGCTAGCTCAGTTGGCCACCAAGGGTTATCTTGGGGAGGTATCCTTGGAGAGGTCTCAGGTTCGAGTCTCACCATGGACCTTCAGAGGCCCGAAAAAATAGAAGCAGGAGTGGGGTTTATCCCCTACGGAGAAAAGTTCGATGCTTGCATACTACCCAATTGGATGTCACTGTGGGCTCGAATCACTAACTACTAACTCGCCGTTCCAAGAAAAATAGAAAAGTATGAAACTTATTTTTCTAGAGTTTAGTTATGAAGTAGAAAAGTAAAGCTTTTCTTTTAAACTTGCATTCTCTTTTAGTTTTTTTCACTAATTTTACAACCGACTTTTACTTTTCTGTGAATTAATGCAATCTTAACTTTTTATATTTGGTTGTTTGATTCATTTTCTTATCTACAAGATTTATACGAGTTACGTATAATATTCCTTTTTAAAAAAAAATGAATTTCATATATCTTTTTTTTATTTTTATTATTATTATTATTATTTTAATTATTAGTTTCATATATACTTAAATTATAACCTTTGAATACATAATGTGCAATGTTTTTAAAGCATATTTTGAGTAACTATAAAATTTTTGATTTTGAGCACGGTAGATATGGAATTACCCTTTTCTTTAAAACCTATGAAAGTTTATGATTAAGCGTAACATAGCATCTAATGAGCGTTAGAAATCTGATAAACATGATTTAATTTAGACTACTACATATGCAACTTTATAAACATTGATTTTTACTTCACAGAAAGACCCGTTAATACTCCTTACACACTACACTTAATATACACACTCACACTTGTATTTGATGAGACTTGAACAAACAATTACTTAGTTGAAGAGCAATTGCACCTTTCGAATACCACTAGATAAAAATTACTCCCCTATGTCCCAAAATTATCGACATTTCCATTTAAAGATGTTCTAAAACAATTATCTCATTCTTATTTTAACCAATTAAAAAAGACTTTAGTGGGGAGGAGGATATATTTCATAAGCTCTCATATCTCATTGATTAAAATTTTGTAGTGGTTCACTTTTTTAAAAATTTGAGACATAAGGAGAACGTTGATATTGATATTTATTTTATTTTAGTTGTTTAATAACTGTATTTCCTTATTTTTAGTAAAATCCTTGAAATGTACTCATAAGAATTTTACTTTAGGCTTTTATGTTTTAACAAAAGAAATTACTCCTATTTCGTAAGATCAGATAGATACATGGTTGTCCATGGGATCNAGTGGACTACTTTGATGATTAGAAGCCCATTTACATCTGGATTAGACTTATTTGGATTCGATTAGATTTTGTTTTGGTTTTGGTTTTCCCTTTGTATAGACTTAGTATTTCCTTATTCCCTTCGTATTCCCTTTGTAACTTTTATGTTTATAAGTCTTCCGCTTGCGTTGTATGCTTTGATATGTCACCATACTGTAGCGCTCCGGACCCATCTCGGGTTGGGGTGTTACATATCGTCATTCCGGTATTTATGCTTTAGAATCCCCACAAAATGACAGTCCTACGAGTTAAATGTGTACAGGACATCCTCAAAAGTTTTCATTTCCTCTTAAAATCGCTTGTAAATGTGGGCTTCGTCAAGGAGACCCTTTATCTCCTTTTCTCTTCATCATAGCTATGGAAGGTCTTCATGTTGCTGTCGAAGATGCTATGGTTGCTGGTTTATATCGGGGTCTCAAGGTTAATACCTTGAATATCTCTCATCTTTTTTTTGCAGATGATGCATTGTTTATAGGTGAATGGTCGCGAGCTAACATCAAAAGTTTGGTATCCATTCTGGAATGCTTCCACCGTGTTTCTGGTTTAAAGATCAACTTTCACAAATCCAATCTTTTTGGTGTTGGAGTCCCGTTCGAAGAGGTCAACCACTTTGCCTCGACCACTAGTTGCAACGCTAGGCAAACCCCTTTCTCATATTTGGGATTTCCTATCGATTGTAACATGGGTAAAACTAAGAGTTGGGATCCTATCTTTGAAAAGTTCTCTAAGCGCTTATCTAAATGGAAATCTTCGCTTCTTTCCATTGGAGGTAGATCTACTCTCATTTCCTCGGTCTTGGGATCCATTGGTACGTACTACCTCTCTCTTTTTCCTATGCCCATCACAGTTAACAATAAGCTAGAATCCATTAGATCTAATTTTTTTTGGGGAAGTGATGATAATACTAAAAAGATATCGTGGATCACATGGAAATTAGTTCTAGCTTCTAAAGAAAAAGGGGGTCTTGGTATCGGCAGTCTATACTCTTTGAACCACGCTCTAATTCAAAAATGGCGATGGCGTTTTTTCAACAACCCTCAATCCCTTTGGGTTTAGTTGATTAAATCTATTCATGGTGATACGGAAGATGCTTCTTCGTTTTTTAGTCATGTTCGTAGTCAAGGAGTCTGGGGTAGAATAGTCGGATCCATAAATACCATGCATGAGAAAGGGTTCATTCCTCATTCTTTTCTTCAAAGACATGTTAACAATGGCGCCTCCACGAAGTTCTGGTCTGACACATGGGTGGGAAATTCCCCTCTTAAATATCAGTTTCCTCGCCTTTTCCGTCTAGCTTTGAATAAAGAATGCACAATCCGTGATTGCTGGAACAATGGGTGGGCAGTGGATTGGTCTCGCCCGATTACGACTGGAACAAATGCTAATCACCTCAGTACCCTCTATAATCAGTTGGCCACTTGCTCTCTAAATGATTCTGAGGATACATGGACATGGTCCTTAGGGACGCCAACTTTCACGGTTAAATGCACGCGTGAGCAAATTGATCAATGCACTCTTCCTAATGGTGGCTTTGAAACAAGATGGAATCGTTTTCTCCCTAAGAAGGTTAACATTCACATTTGGAGAGTTCTTCGAGACCGCCTTCCAACTAGATGGAATCTTAGTCGGAAAGGGATCGACATGGATTCGCTTTCTTGTCCAATCTGTGACTCTGGTATTGAAACAACAAATCACTCATTGTGGTTCTGCTCTCTCGCTACAACTGTTTGGCAACGGGTTTTTGTATGGTTGGACTTACCGTCTCCTAGTCCCTCTAACCTTCGGGACCTATACTTTTGGCTCGATGACATACACATTTCGTCTTCTCGGAAATCTATCTTGGAAGTTATATGCGGAGTTACTCTTTGGTCTTTGTGGAACTTTCGTAACGAGATGATCTTTGGTACTTCTCCGCCTAGGCGTAGTACTTTATTTGACAAGATTGTAGATTGTTCTTATAGGTGGTATTGTTCTAGGAACAAATTATCTTCCATTTCATGGAACAATTGGCTTCAAAACCCTTTAGTGGCTCCTACCTTGTAATCGTTTTTCTAACTTCTTGCTAGTTTCTTATATAATTTCGCTGTTCAAAAAAAAAGATACATGGTTGTCCAAAAAACTACATAAATGAAATAAAATAAATTATGGCGTTACACTTTATCATACAGTACTAAAATACCAATTTGATTACCTTTTCTAGGATGTAAGAAAAAAATAAAGTAAATGTCTTTACTTTTTTTGAAAGTTACCTCTCTTGAAAAGTTTTGGCATAATTGGTCATTATCAACTTTTACATTATTTGCTCATTTATTAAATGGAAGTTAAAACGCAAAAAAGTATACATATTTAGTTTTGTTAACACATGAATCATGGCAGGTGTTTTTTTGGATAAATGGTTACCTCAGTTAAGGAGTTTTGAAAGTTAATTTGATGCACACATTTTGAATCTGAATATGTGACCGATAAGTTTAAATATGATTTCATCATAATAGAGTAACTAGTTAAGAAATCTGAATGTAACTGTAAAAATTCACTTGTCCATAAAATTTATAATTATCAGCTTTTATAATGTAAATATTAAATAATAGCATTCATGCAAAAAAATTACTATAAAATACATTTATCAGGAAGTGCCTCCCCCAAATACTGTAGCAAGCACTGTAGAAAATAACACTGTAGCACAACAGTAACTAACGGTCGTTAAGTACTTAACGGCCGTTAAGTACTGTAGCAATTTTTTTTTTTTAATTCCGTTTGGTCCTTCGTCTTACAGCGTCGTTGCAAATTTAGTCCTTTCTACAGTGCTAACGGTCGTTAAGTACGTTCCAAATTTAGTCCTTATAACTAACGGCCGTTAAGTACACTAACTACTTCTTTGGCAAAACATTCCGCGGCAACGCGCGGGTGATCCACCTCGTATATATACCAAATGTAACATGTTTGGGTTTAAATTGAAATTTTTGACGCGAATAACCAATTGCACCAGGCAAGGGTTTAGACATATGAAAAAAAATAGGAAATAAAGAAAAAAAAAGGTTTATAAAACAAACAAAAAAGAAATTTAAAAGAACTCTTAAACATTTGTGTATTCTTGTTATTCTTTTTCATAAAAGCAATTTAATAAAGTGACGGAGTATTACTTGAAATGTCATATCGTTTTGCCACGTGTCAAAATAAAGACATATAATTAGTTCAATTTAATTACAAGCAACAATTTTTTTAAATAAAGACATATAATTAGTTCAATTTAATTACAAGCAACAATTTTTTTCTTAAGTATGTGAAATAATATAAAGCTTTTATTGCGATATTTGGCAGTTGTATCTTTGACTATTCGTCTGTTCATTTTTCATTCTTCTAGATTTTACTATTTTGAGTGAATGAATAATTTCCTAATACTATATTTTTTTGCTTTATATGTATTAGTGCTTGATTATTATATTAGTCATATGTAAAATAGTAGCTAAATTGTCACATTGTTATTCTTCAAATAGTCAAGTATATTTTCTTTTTGGTCCTCTTTCTCTCCCATCTCCAAGAGCACACGGCTTATCTTATTCCTTACAAGCCTTTCCTCTCCACCTTTACAAAGTTTTCCTAGTTAATAACTTCTTTATTCTGTTATAATAAAACAAGATAAAAAATCTCCAGATTTAATTTTATAGTAAACATATGATAAGAGACCATAATTGATGATTGTAATAATCCTTCTACATATAACCTCAATAAATAATATTTTTCAAAAATTTCGGGTAAATACATAACAAAAACGCGTAACAAAATGTAATTCCAAACAATTCATTGATCAATTTACAACAAATAGACATCAACATTCACATCAATGCTTACGCACTTCGCTATTTCCAAAAATAGCATAAACGAACTGCATTGAATGAGAACACATAATTGGGTGACGAACCAACATGCTCTTAAAGATGCGAATAAACCCATCAAATGAAAATCAAAATCGTTGAACATCTTCAATCCTTTGATGTAAATCCCTCATCCAAAATAAACAATGTTCGTGCTCTTTTGAATTTCTAAGTAAATCACACGAACGAGAAAAGATGAATAAAATCCCAAACAAAAACATACATAACGTTTGTTTTAATCAATCTAAAAAGATCCTGCCATACAAACGGTGACACACCAAAAAAAGTTATCCTCCAAGACCGATCAATTACAATTAAGTTGTTACGACTTATGAGTAATCCTATTAAACAACATCAAAGAACACAAGTTACCAATTCTAAGACAAAGATTACCTGTTAGTGGCTATATTTATGTCAGATTTAGTATTTGTATTGTTTGAGTCCAAGCAATGTTTAGAGCGCTATATTGTTGTTTGATTATGTAATCATTAACTAACTTTCACTTAATCTAATATAGCCTTACATGGTAAAAATTTCTTTGATGTATGTTTAGTTCTCATAAGTCGTAACACTTTATTTAATGAATCAGGTTTGGAGGATAACTTTTTGGAGTGTATCACCTGTCATGGACGGGATCTTTTTAGATGATTAAAGAACAAACGTTTTATGGTATTTTTTGTGGTGATTTATTCAACTTTCTCGTTCGTGTGATTTTACATTAGAAGATTCAAAAAGGAGCACGACATTGTTTGTGGATTGTAGGATTTACATCAAGCATTGAAGATGTTCATAACGATTGATGTCTATTGAGTGGCTATGCGGCACTTTAAAGCATGTTGTGAGTTCGTCGACCAATTATGTTTCATCATTCAAGTGCATTCGTTTTATGCTTATTTTGGAAATAGCGTAAGTGGTAACATGGAGTGAATGGTGGCTATTTGTTTGTAAATTGACTCAAGATGGTTTGGAATTGACATTTTTTACGCGTTTTGTTATTTTACCCGAATATTTGAAAAATAATTATTATGAGGTATAATGTAGAAGATTGTATACAATCACATCATTATCTCTTATCATATTATACCTTTAAAATTAAATTGGAGATTTTTTATCTTGTATAACAGAATAAGAAGTAAAACTAGGAAAACTTGTATAAGGTGGAGAGAAGCTTGTAAAGAAGATAACGTGTGCTTTGGAGATGAGAAAGAGACCAAAAAGAAAATATATTGACTATTTGAAGAAAACAATGGACAATTTAGCTACTATTACATATGACTATATAATAATCAAGCACTAATACATATAAAAGGCAAAAAAATAATATTAGAAATTATTCATTCACTCAAATAGTAAAATCTGAAGAATGAAAAATAACAGACGAATAGTCAAAAGATACACTGGCCAAATATCGCAATAAAAGACTTTATATTATGCACATACTTAGAAAAAAATGTGCTTGTAATTAAATTGAACTAATTATATGTCGTTTATTTAAAAAATGTGCTTTAATTAAATTGAACTAATTAGTTATTTTGAACGTGCAAAACGATATGACATTCAATAAATACTCCGTCACTTTATTAAATTGCTTTATGAAAAAAGGAATAACAAGAATACACAAATGTTTAAGATTCTTTTAAAATTCTTTTTGTTTTATAACCTCATTCCTATTTTTTCATATGTTCTAAACTTGCCTTCAATTGTTATTCGCGTCAAAAATCAATTAAACCCAAAACATGACATATTTATATAGAGTATCACTGAGGCAAAACTAAAAATCAGGTCACAAATTAAGCACACTGCAAGTATGAAAGTTTAACATCC
>LBNU01023101.1:191381-240255 GCA_014162995.1 Artemisia annua
ATAGAGAATATATATATATATATATATATATATATATATATATATATATATATATATATATATATAAAACAAAAACAAAAAACAAAAACAATTGTACATGACACATTTGTGCATGTACAAAAAAATAAAATAAAATAAAAAAGTAACTCGCTTTCTATTGTATCGACATTGTTTACATGACATGAATTAAAAACCCTGAAACTCTTTTCCATAAAGTCTATATCGCTAAATACCATGACTCAGGGCATCTTTTTTATAAGTCGACAAACCTTTATCAAATCTAGCTTTAAATAGTGATACATGTTATAATAATCTTTAGTCTGAAGTTAAGAAGTTAGGATTGAACAATCATCTATTTCTTCAAAGTCTTTGTTGATCGACCAACTTAACGTTTGTGGTGGTGAAGCGATGACCAAATGTTTAAGAAAACAAATGATCAGTCTATTATTTTGTGAAAATTGAAAGGTTTAGCATGTACAAGGTACAACATATGTGTAACAAAATTTTGTTTAAAGAGGACTAAAACTGAAAAAATGTGAATACATGAGGGGTAGTAGAAGTAAGTATGGGGTGGTAGGCCATGATTTGCGAGGAAAAAGAGGTTTAGGACCAAAAGCAGAAGAAAACTGTCGGCATGAAGCAACACACAAAGATGCCTCATTCTCATTTTACGGTATTTGCTTTGCTACAACCTCTTATAATTTCATCCTACAAATTCTCCTACACACAATAATATTATATAGTTTTTTTACTCATTCTCTCTCTGCAACATAATCATTTATTCTGACATTTGTCAGGATTATGTCAGTAGAATGTTTTGTAAGAAGTTGTAAGAGGTTTTAGCATTTTTGTTTACGTTACAACATTTCTATTTTTATTATTTATTCATGCTTAAGATCGTCCGTAATAGATAAAATTGCACACGTCTTCCTCTCCTATGTTGCACATTAAACGCGTCTTCACTTGTTAAGGTCACCATGTCGACGTGTTTTGAAGCCAAATTTTGCAAGACTCGCTCGTGCAGTCGACTGAGTCATAAGAAGTTTGTTGTGTGTGTGTTTATTACTTCGTAAATGGTTGTTGTGAGATATATTTATGTTTAAGTAAGATATGTTTTGGTATTGAAGTTAGTTGTCTTATTACACTAAGTTGTTGTAGAGAAAAAAACTGATGTGGCACTGAGCTGACGGTAATAAATACGGTATTGGGGTATCTTATTACACTTGGTCTAAGTCCACAAATTAAACTTTTGATTCGTTAAAGCTACGTTATTATGTAATTTTACTACTAAAATTTCGATATACATGTCTTAATATTGTCAGTAAGGTACATATAAATTTAACTGGCGGGCCACTATAATCGCATTGCTCTTGATTTAAATTGACTGTTATCGTTGTGGAAAATGAAAGTTTTATGTTGTTTATGTAACAACACTCTTCTACTAGATTCTCAAACATATGATTGAGAAAATGTGACTATGAGCTGAGTTTAAAATTTGTCTTTTGGGACAAAATGTAATAAACAATTCAAATTATTGAATCATTTTTGGCATTTAGCTTAACACTTAGCCTACGACAAATGAGTGAAAAATAATGCAGTGTCTAACTATGATTGAAACTTGTTTAGGAAATTATGGTAAATTTAGTTTAAATCTAACACTTACACGTATTTATAGCGGACTTTTTATTTATTTATTTATTTAATTATTTTGAACGGCAAATTTTATAAAACACTAATAAAAAGTTAGAAATTTTTTTTAAAAAAATAATAAAATAAAAACTAAAAAAGAACAAACATAGGATTTTGTAACCATTTATAAGATATCGTAACTAAATTAATGTTTGCTCTACCTCTAGAATTACACCATTTATAAAATATCGTAACTAAATCATCAAACAATGTCGCCTGTTTCGGATGTTTTAAACCAAAAACAATCTCATTTTCGAAACCACCAAATCTTCCATCACATTACAGTCGAAAAATGATTAGATGTTAACTTTTCGAAATTGATTTTTCTAGGGCATTTAGAACTTTATTGGATTTTCCTTTTTATGTGTGAACAAACTTCAGTTTTTTGTTTCATCTTCTATGTTTGTTAAGTGACAACTTTTGGGTCATTTTATAGGGATTTCTTTAATCTTTTATCTGAAATGATCATCTTTGGATACTTCTCTCTTGAAAACATCATTAAAGAAACAATGTGCATAGATTATAAGAAAAAGTGTATTGGCACAAGTAAAAAAGGTCATATACACTATACAATCAATAATTGACACACATGTTTGATTCATAGACCAAATATGTGAATAACTAGCTTCACTCTTTTAATCTTATGCTTGGTTTTACCAATTTAAATTTGGGGTGAGTTATCCACACCCTCCTATAGGGAGGGTATCCAATGATTGGATGTATCATCGGCTTGTACGGTATGCATCGCGGGTTGTACGGTTTGACCAAACCCCCTGATATGACAATATAGGGCGGGTTTGTATATATGCCCCTTAGCTTTTATTAAAAACTCTAAATGGTACTGCCTTTGGATCCCTACTTGTTCAGAAAACATCTTTTACAAGAAATGACATCTATATATAGTGTACTAACATGGATGCCATAATTTTTTAGATGAAAAAAAAAGAGGATATTGGTAGCCAAAGAAGTCAAGCAAAACTTGAATCCGTACAATAGATTGTTGAGAGATGGATTTTATTTATCAAATAGAAACTTATGCTTCTTGATGAATGTTTCCAATTGTGTGAAATTAGATGCATGATAGTTGTCAAAAGAAACTTAATTAGGTATAGCAAGAACTATGATTGTAACCACTTAGTACTATTAAAGTATGGTTATTTTAATCACTAAAAATCATATCTTAATTTTGTGAACAATTTTTAAAAACCATCTTGCATTCTCAAACATTCTAAAAGAAAGTGTGGCTCAATTTGGCATTTATCTTATGTGTTAGTTTCATTTAGTCAATTAAAGGATATTTCTATGTTATACTTTCACTAATTGTCATATATCAAATCATTATCTTTTAATAGCTATTCAAATCCAATATAAATTTCCTACTCATTTTATTATGAAGTATGACACCTCTTTTTGTCCTTGTCCACGAAACTTGTTACTTTTTGTTGTGTTTTATATGGTTGATTATTCTTGATTTATACAAAGTATAAAATATTAAATGATTTAATTATGTATATGCACCTGTTGCAAAAAGGCCAAATTGATGATTAAAAAGGAGTAGTAATTGAGAAAGGATGGGTGGTATATCACAATTCCACTTTTGTAATAAAGCAACATCCCAATAATTAAAAAAGCTGCCACACCATTTCCTACATTTGGGTACTAAACTAAAGTGGCACTTAATTAACTCATTTGTGGGTTGTGACATTTATCGGATATAACATGGATACGCCTTCGATCTTATTAGTAGTTTAATATTACTAATTTTTTTTAACGGCGGAAGTTTATTAACTAGCAACATGCTAAAAAACATAACAAACAATTACATAATGAAAGTAATCAGAGTCGCATTTTGAAGCCAACCAATCCAACTCAAACGTTTAGACCGTTCGTAATGGATAGTCGTATGCTCAGTTACCCACAAATAAAACGTGTCCTCCCCGTTACAGCAGTCACTCGGCCGTTTACTCGACCATTATGTGGGGTTTTTTTATTAAATGATTTTGTGAGGTATATTTGTAAGCAATGGGCTAGAGAAATGTCCCGAATATAGAACATGCTATATTGTTTCCGAGCTAGGTTTTTATCATGTTTGAGGAACATACAAAGTGTTGGTCGTTGCATTTCTTGACATACATAATTCTAGCACAAGCCAATTATTTTACATAAATATTACAAAACAATGTGTGACTGATAACCGATAGCATCCTACATAATCACATATGATGCATTTAACAAAAGCAATATTGTTTCGGACCATGCATCGATCAATTATGATGTAACAAAAAAACTATGTAACACTGTTTCCATTATATAACAATTATTATGTTTAGTGTCATCACCATCCAACAAAAAGACGATGAAAATGAATTTAAAAAGTATACATTTCTAAATCTCTTTTTGTGAGTGAAATGAGGAGAAGCCAACAATGAACGGTGGATTAAACGAGTAGGTTCATAGAAATAAAACAATGCAGAGTTGTTAAAACATGACAAAATTATCTAGTAGAATTGCTTGGTATGAGCACTATTTTGTTGACATGTTATAATCCTATGTGAATATAAACATTATTATCTAGATAACTCGGGAACAAATAAATGACAGTAGTGTTAGTGTCGAGTGTGTGGTGAGGTCTTTTATCGGTATATCAGTTTTACGTTTAATTTTTTTCTCCCCATCAACTATTGCAACACATGTCTCTATTTTCATTAATGTTATTTATTTTTTAAAAGACACTATTTACAAACATTCTCACTTACCGCTTAAGCAAAACATCTTCCCTCTCCTAAAACTCTCAAGAGAAGGGTCCCACACGAGAAATAAAACTTCCCCTTCCCATCAAGAAGGGGCGGTGTTAGAGATAGTCTCGAAAGAGAAATTGGTATTACTCGTAACCACGCCCTTGGGCCTTACAAAGTTATTTAGTAAAGAAACACAAGAAGTATACGCTACTCCAGTAATTACTGTGTCAAATGGTTTTCTTTTGTTTATAGAAATTACGACTGGGCAAATTATTAAAAAATGTATTATACTTGCCACATTTTCATCTTCTGGGAAGTGAACAAAATTTTTTCATTTTCAGGGTAATAAACTTGTCTTTTTTTCATCTTCAGGGTACTATGTGACTTGTTAACCGGAAGACACCCACCACCACTACCCAGAAGATGAATTTGTGGCAAGTATAATACTTTTTTTTTATAATTTGCCCTACCCATCACCACCAACTCCGACCACCACTGCCGCTCCGGCCACCTCAACCCACCACCCACCACCTCCTTCCTCTCTCTTCCTCCTTCCTCATCACATAAACCATAATTAAAATAATAATAATAATAATAATAAATAAAAAAAAAAAAAAACCAATCATCTCCACCATTCGCCGCTGTTATTTCTACCGGAAACCACCACCACCATCACAACAGCCGCCGTCATTTCTACCTGAAACCACCATCACCATCACAACAGCCGCCGTTATTTCTACCTGAAACCACCACCACTGCCACAACAGCAGCCGTTATTTACTTCCCATCATGTAAATAACACGAAATAAATGTATTCCAACATACCGAAACATCCCACATTTCATCAAACACCTTAATTGCAACCCGAAACATCCCACATTTCACATACATACCGAATCATTCCTCTCGACACCAACATAATAGCACACGACAAGGACCAAAAACCTGTTTGGCCATGAGTTTGAAACTCACGGCACCACTGTTTTCACGACCAAAAACTACCACAACAACAACAATGATACCAAACCATTATTTATTACATTTTTATTAGTTTTTATTCGTTATTAAACTCCAATACCCTCGAAAGTACACAGATTATCTACCTTGGATCTTCGATCAACAAAAGAGAGAAACAGAGAGAGAGAGAGAGAGAGAGAGAGAGAGAGAGAGAGAGAGAGAGAGAGAGAGATGTTTTTCGGTGGTGGGTGTTTGGCTGTGGTTGAGTTACGAGTGGTGATAGAGATGTTTCTCAGCCCGTGAAGGGTACCCGAGTAATGGAAATAATGTAGAGATCAAGGAAATGGTGGTAGTGTGTTCGTGTTGGTGGCAGTGGTGTTCCGGTGACCTAAACACTTGGGATATATAAACTAAGGATTTACCGGTAGGACAAATTATAAAAAAAATTATTATACTTGCCACAAATTCATCTTCTGGGTAGTGGTGGAACTTGCTACCGGTTGAGCAAGTCACATAGTACCCTGAAGATGAAAAAAAGACGAGTTTATTACCCTGAAAATGAAAAAAATTTGTTCACTACCCAGAAGATGAAAAGGTGGCAAGTATAATACTTTTTTTAATAATTTGCCCTCTTAGCATGGAACTTTTGCAATACATCAGGTATTTAAGCTATAATCAATTTTGAATAGAAATTTTGGTTTTTTACACTACCTAAAAACCAAAATTAATTTGGTCTTAGCTTTCCGACAATTAGGGTTATTATTTTAGACCTTTTGATTTTAGTTCGGTTTTCTTCTCACCTTTTATTATTATCAACCACCAAATTGTCATGAAGGAAAAAATTTATCTATTGTATTATTTAGGGCTAATCACTTGAAATGCATCTAACTTGTTAATTTTTGTTATTCAGTGTAGTCATCTTTATTTTTTCTATTAAAACAAAAAGCTTTCAAATTTTGACATTTGTTTGTATTTCGTTCGTGTAAAATGACTATTTTACCCTTCAAAATTTGAAAAAAATGTAAGAGTAGAATTGTCACAAAATACATACAAAGGTCGAAATTTTAGAGCTTTGTGTTTTAGTAACAAAAAACAAAAGTGTCTACTCGGAACAATAAAAATTGACAAATTAGATGGATTTTCAAATCATTAGTCCTATTATTTAACCCAAAATTGCAAGCTAATTATTGCTTCCAATTACTTTATTAACATGACTGCTCACCCAACTCTATTTTTCAAAGTTATTTAGAATTTTATGTCTCTTAAAAAGTGATTAAAAGTTTAACCAATGATTTATTTTTATTATTCTTTTAGAGTGAACATATAGTAGATAATATTTTAATGAAGTCAAGCATAGTTCCTTATGCGAACTTTAGATTAAACCACACTCAAAACGCTTACAACTTTCTAAATTGTTGTATCTACAAATATTACTCCGTAATAACTTAGCTTACAGTTACATCTACTAGTTTTGATATGTAAAACTCTAACAAAATTCGGGAAAAAAGTTTTGATGAGCCAACGCTAACCCGTCCCGATCTCACACCCATTAGAAAAGGATGTTCGATACTGCTACACGCCTTTGAAAGCGTTGTTAAATTTGATGATCACGAAATTAGAAAAAGATGTTGGAAGGTTGAAAAGGGATTGCAATGATAAATCTGATTATGACCTTTATTATATGATCTTAGAAGATATCAGTGTGTTGACATACCTAATAATATAATTGTCTAATGGCAAGTCTGAACAATGGATAAAAACACATTAAGAATTGATATTGTTCGATTGTTGATTAGGTGTTTCACTTCATAACCAAATTTCAAAAGTTATTCCTTTAGAGCCTATGGTATAATAACGCACGCGACGCCAATCTTATGTGTTATGTGGAAGGGAAATGGCTTAAGCCATTTCGGTGCCATGACCCGCCCCGCCATTGTCGTCCAAGCTAATTCCTTCATGCAACGTCATTTTATTTATTTATTTATTTACTTTTGTTTTTTTAATTGGGTTTGTTGTTGAGTTTGCGTTTTAATTGGGTATGATGGGTCTCAAAAGAGGTGAAATGACTTGAGCCTTAGTGTAAGGATATTATGGTGTGTGAATGTGAAAAGTGAAATGCTGAGGTGGCGAAATGGCTCAAGCCATGACACCTGCTGCTCTTAAGGTGATCAACTATGACCGAGATTTCCTAAAGAGATCATAGAATGGTTTACTCTGTATAACTTGTATGTATGCAAGAGGTTTACTATTTGCAAGTTATTAAGTTGAAATTGTGAACCACTTGGTCTAGATCAAGTGGCCACCAGGGGTAATCTTGGGGGTTGTTTTCTTTGGAGGTTTTGGGTTCGAGGCTTGCCAATAGAGTTTTCCTCTTAGGCGAAGCGGAAAAAGGGAGTGAGGTTTATTCCTCAAAAGCGAAGGTTCAAAGAAGACATACTACCCGCTTGGATGTCACTACACGACTCGAACACTAATTACTAAATAGCCGTTCTAAAAAAATTGAAATTATGAATTAGGAGAATCTAAATTTTAGTATTCATTATCCTTTCATATCCTACCTAAAGGACGTAAAATCTCTAGGATAATGGAGTATAATTCTTGTAGAAGCAAATTGTCTTGATGTTTGGTACATGTCGCAAGAGATATGAAACAAGAAATGATGTTTCAAGAAAAAGGCATGAAATAAATCATCCAACAATTGTATTGAATCTTTGTATAGTCAATGTACTAAACCTTAATTGGCCCAAACCTTTCGGTGTACAATAACAAATGCATGATTAATGTCATCTATTGAAAAAGTCAAGAATACATCCATGGTACACATTCGGTAGTAATTTGATAGTGGGCCCAACCCCATTGGAAAAAATTAATTACTACCCATGACATTCATGAGTTAGTACAAACAAGAAAGATATTTGAAATTTGAAAATGGCAAATACAAAAAGATAAGAAACAAAGTAAGAATAGTTGAGTAGTATAGCTTTACGTAAAATTGGTCCACAAAATTGTACGGATGAGTAATTTGGGCCACCACCAATAATAAAAGATGGAAATGTGATGTATTTGGAATCAAAATAATAATGCTACTACTTGGTACTAGTTTGTAGTTGTAGTGGGTTTTCTTTACTTACCTATTCTATTCCAAGCCAGCCAGCTATTATTGTCTCCTACTTTGATGGTCTATTTTCATGCTTTTAGGATTGGTTTTCTTTTGGTAATATCTTTTTTCTTCTTTCGTAAACAAAATCCTTTATATTCTATATATCATACTTCTATAATGATACATACCTCATGTTAAACAACCGTCGACCGGTACTAATCTTCGCAAAGATAGGCTTAGACGTAACTTGGGTATAATTTATTGGGAGGGCCGAGTGCTATATCCGTTAATTTGAGAGGGCCAAAGTTGTATTTCCTTTAAGCAAATGTAAGTAAAACCTCAAAGTTTTACTTGAAGATAGGTACTAAGACGAACATGACATAAGGTCCGTCCATGAAGATAGGTACTAAGACGAGCATGACCCCATGTAAAAAATTGCTCGNGGTATGATGGGTCTCAAAAGAGGTGAAATGACTTGAGCCTTAGTGTAAGGATATTATGGTGTGTGAATGTGAAAAGTGAAATGCTGAGGTGGCGAAATGGCTCAAGCCATGACACCTGCTGCTCTTAAGGTGATCAACTATGACCGAGATTTCCTAAAGAGATCATAGAATGGTTTACTCTGTATAACTTGTATGTATGCAAGAGGTTTACTATTTGCAAGTTATTAAGTTGAAATTGTGAACCACTTGGTCTAGATCAAGTGGCCACCAGGGGTAATCTTGGGGGTTGTTTTCTTTGGAGGTTTTGGGTTCGAGGCTTGCCAATAGAGTTTTCCTCTTAGGCGAAGCGGAAAAAGGGAGTGAGGTTTATTCCTCAAAAGCGAAGGTTCAAAGAAGACATACTACCCGCTTGGATGTCACTACACGACTCGAACACTAATTACTAAATAGCCGTTCTAAAAAAATTGAAATTATGAATTAGGAGAATCTAAATTTTAGTATTCATTATCCTTTCATATCCTACCTAAAGGACGTAAAATCTCTAGGATAATGGAGTATAATTCTTGTAGAAGCAAATTGTCTTGATGTTTGGTACATGTCGCAAGAGATATGAAACAAGAAATGATGTTTCAAGAAAAAGGCATGAAATAAATCATCCAACAATTGTATTGAATCTTTGTATAGTCAATGTACTAAACCTTAATTGGCCCAAACCTTTCGGTGTACAATAACAAATGCATGATTAATGTCATCTATTGAAAAAGTCAAGAATACATCCATGGTACACATTCGGTAGTAATTTGATAGTGGGCCCAACCCCATTGGAAAAAATTAATTACTACCCATGACATTCATGAGTTGGTACAAACAAGAAAGATATTTGAAATTTGAAAATGGCAAATACAAAAAGATAAGAAACAAAGTAAGAATAGTTGAGTAGTATAGCTTTACGTAAAATTGGTCCACAAAATTGTACGGATGAGTAATTTGGGCCACCACCAATAATAAAAGATGGAAATGTGATGTATTTGGAATCAAAATAATAATGCTACTACTTGGTACTAGTTTGTAGTTGTAGTGGGTTTTCTTTACTTACCTATTCTATTCCAAGCCAGCCAGCTATTATTGTCTCCTACTTTGATGGTCTATTTTCATGCTTTTAGGATTGGTTTTCTTTTGGTAATATCTTTTTTCTTCTTTCATAAACAAAATCCTTTATATTCTATATATCATACTTCTATAATGATACATACCTCATGTTAAACAACCGTCGACCGGTACTGATCTTCGCAAAGATAGGCTTAGACGTAACTTGGGTATAATTTATTGGGAGGGCCGAGTGCTATATCCGTTAATTTGAGAGGGCCAAAGTTGTATTTCCTTTAAGCAAATGTAAGTAAAACCTCAAAGTTTTACTTGAAGATAGGTACTAAGACGAACATGACATAAGGTCCGTCCATGAAGATAGGTACTAAGACGAGCATGACCCCATGTAAAAAATTGCTCGTGTTGACTCGATTCATGGGACATGAGGGCGACTCTTATAGGCTTGCTTAAAAAGTTATAGAAGCTTTTAACATAACTACAAACAAACTCACGAAATCTTAATCATTATAGCCGAGTAAGTCCTCAAGAAAATTAGCATACTTATTCGATAAAGAGAATAGAGAAATGACTCATATGGACCTATAAACAGAAAGGACGTTTTTATTTATGAGTAACCATCGCTGTAGGATTACTTTGCGACAATCATTTCAAAACTTTTTGCTCAACTAATGGCCCCTCCAGGGACAAAGGATTGCAAAAAAGTGTATACAGCATTGTTGAGTATCAATTTGTGTAATGATCACATATCCCATCTGATTTAAAAACACGAGTACATAAAAATCCAACTCGCCCACCGCACAGATGACCATAAAGGACCTGGTGGTATTTCCACCAAAACGAAGGCAACTAATTTTGATGCACATGGGGGGTGGTCACACTAACATAAGTATAGCATGTGTAGGCTGAATGATCACACTAAGAATGCTTAAATGAAGATTTAACCTGGTACTAACATAAGTATAGCATGTGTAGGGCTGAATGATAATGAGATCACAAGTTATATCCTTGTGGATCGAACGCATACAGCAGAAGTCACAATATTCTCATGGCAGATGATATCTAATAAAAAAAAAAATCTAAAAGTTAACATCTGATTTCTTAAGTAGATTTATTGAGATCAAATTGATGATTAAGAAATCACGAGCTGAAACTGACAACGAGAATGAGTATCCACTATGATTATTTATTTATTTATTTATTTTCACAAAATCATGCAAGGCAACAAAGATTAAATTTTGAATATATGGATCGACTTCATAAGACTGGTTGGCTACCAGAAAAAATAAAATCTAATTTCAGCATCTTTAAGCTAAAAAACAACAAGCATCGTATGTTATGGGGCAGGCAAGTGCTGTACTCGGTGGCCACATTTGCTACCTCATGCTCCATACGGTAATAGTTTTTTCACTTTCCTTGCAGACATATAGAACTATATTGAAATACGGTACATAATTATATGATTCAAAACGAAAAATCTATCTTAGAAGGAGAAATCTCATTATTTTGGGACTCAAAAAATAAGCAACTCAGTGCATCATAGCTCCACAACTTTACAAGTAATACACACCAACATATTGCAAAATTAGCTCGACTTATCAATGTTTGCCCCTTATACTGGGATCACGGTAGTAAGAGTGTAAATGAACAATTTATATATATACTATAGTTTTGATGGACAATTGATTGCATCAAAACATGTCTTAGGGGGGAACCTGAAGTGTTTGCGTTGGACTGGTGCTAAAGAGTTAAAGGAACATAGAAAAGGTCAACTGGGATGTGTATTACAATCAGATGTCATATGGTAAAAGAATAATTGAAGTAGAGATTGGATATGATTACAAACCGAAAACCATGCAACAAGCTTTCGCTACACAAATGCATCTCTAAATTTCAAGGTCATCCAATGAGAGATCATTTGCCGTCATCAGCTTCAATTTCTGTCAAATTCAATATATAACAGTTATCATCAAACCAAGTAACCTTAATATTTTGGAAAAATTTCTCATTTTCATGTACGTGGAAAAAATTCAATTTGCATATACAGAAACTACTGACCGTGATGAACTGTGGAGGATCATCAAGACTAGATGAGCCTAGAACAACTTCTCTCTTCAATTTATTTGTCAACTTGTGACAAACCCGCAGCTGAGAGGCATGGGATGTAAGGTCTCTATGTTTACATATAAAACTGCCAAATAAACTAGAAAATACTTACCTCTGATCTAGTTGCTCCACCGACGATGAAAACAAAAACTCGTCGACCCATCTTCTTAAAATCACTAGATGCGTGCCTCAGAACGGAATCACTACAACAAAGGAGAAAAGGCCTCAGGTCTTCTTATATGACTGAATCGACCACATTTGAAATATAGTAAATTCTGTGTGTACATGTCTCTACGATAATGCATACCTTGAATACCCATCATCAGAATTTCGAGGCCGAGCCCATGTTGCTGTTCGTCTTGATCTCATTGAATGAGCAGGTGGAGGTTCAACCATTTTTGCTGATTCGGACTGTGTTCTTCCATGAAAAGTAGGACTTGGATCATTCATACATGGGTAATCTTCCTTTGGTAGTTCATTTTTGCTAAGTTTTTCGATTAGATCCTGAAATATGATGAGCACTTTAGTTCCTTAGCAAGAAACCCGGTTTTCCCATTGTGTGAAATCAAAAACTAATGTCACGAGAACAAAAGAAGCTGTAGTGCCATACCTCAATCATAGGATAAAACCGTGATAACTGCCAAGTGGATTCTTCACCTGTACGTTCTTTTCTTAAGCCGTGTCTCTTCTGAATTGACATAAAACAAGAAGTGATGTCATTCAGATTTAAAATTTACAAAAGTGGAGAACTTCAGTCTTCATACAACAGAAACACACATATACCTTGTGAACATCAAATTTTAAAGAAAATGCACCGATTGAGCTCTTTTTGGTATCTGATGCTTGCTCGAGATATTTCATATTATATACAGCGCTCATATCATCAGAGGGAAGTCTTGCTAACTGGAAACATATAGGACGAAAATGTAACCTCCAGACAGAAAACAGCATATATAATGTACAACTTAATTAATTTATTAATCAAAAGCTTTACCTCCATTAACTTTGCAAGTTTGTCGCTATCAAACTTTTCTGGATGAGTTGCTGCATAGATCATTAACAATCGCAATTTATTTTCGCGTGGAGCATCCTGCATGAAGCGATAGCTCAGAAACATACGAACAAAGACATGTTTTCAAATATGAACATTATACAACATAGACTTTTGATAAAGTGTGGTTCTTATTTATACAGATAATGATTACTCACCGGTTTTGTTCTAAGGAAGTTGATGACCTCCTTAGTTCCAGCGTCTCCAAATACAAGGTCCTGTTCTAGTTGTCCCACTTCTTTAAGCCCCGACTCCCTAATAATTTTGTTAATCTTCGCAGCAATCTAGTCAATCATATCCATACACAATCACAACAATTGCTTAGAGAATTTCTTTTTTTGCTTCGTGCAATATATGGGACACTACCAAAAAAGTTTGCAACATAACTGGAACAGTGTGAATTTCTGTCAACTTACATCAACATGAAGGGATAGTTTGTCGATCTGTTCACTATATTGTGGCAATGCTTGGACCATCTTTTGCAAGTCTCGAGTAGACAGCTCACTGCCACCTCTACACACACAAACAAAAACAATTGTAATCAAGTTTTAAAAATTGGCTGTACTATATGTGCTTCATGGAAGGTTAAGCTACATGAGGCAGGGCAGACCGCTATGGCAATATTTTGTAGAAAATATAAACTTTCAAATTTGCCTTTTTAAACAATCATACTACATATATACCCCCACAGAAACAGAAGAAACAATGACACCGGTTAGAGAGGACAAGTTGCAGCTAATGAACCTCTCTGAGCTAAAATGCTCCCTTCTTTTCACAGTATGCTTGCAAAGTATTAACAAGCTAGCTGGAAGAATTGTTGGTAAAAAACTAAAATCTATATCCTAGGAAGCATTACTTGCTTTGATGTGATTGCTTAGAAATAAGAAACCAAAGAAAATCTGCAGTCATATTACCAATTTGATATCTCTAAATGTGCAACAGCTATCTCTCATCATAATTTCACAGTTAATTGCATGCCTTTAACATAATAGGTTCTCTTTGATTGTGTATTTATATCATCCAGGAGCAAAAGAAGATTATCATGATTGAAAAAAGCATCTGTAAACAGACCTTGAGCCATGCATCTGTGCAGCTTTATTCTTGGACACAAAACTCGTCATCTTGTCATGCAATCGTTCGCTAGCCTGACAATGCACGATTAATGAAAATACATTTGAAGGCATTTACTCAGAACTAAAAAATAAAGAACCCCAATGAGACATACATCTGCTATATGTGAATGACGGAGCTCCAGCCATACAGGATCATGATCTTCTAACAGGACCTCTTTCTTTTCAGAAGCACCACCTGTTTTGCTTGCAACCTAAGTAGTATAATCACATGATGTATAATAGCAAAAGGAAGAAAAAACTTGATGAAAAATCCATCCCCACAAGCATAGACTAACCTCATGAACATATTTATTTCCTTCCATATTAAGTAAATCATGGCACATGGCATCATACGTCCATTCGTGAATGACTGGAGCAATCTAGAAGAAGATAAAATCTATTAGAGGACAACAAATTGCAGTAAGAAAATCAAGATCTATGAATTAAGATAAAAACCTGGTCTATTGATCTATCTAGAATGAGCAACTCGCATGTTTCTGTCTGAGGAAAGTTGAAGTTTTTAAGAGCTTTATACTTCATAAGACAATTCCAAACAGCTGCAGCAAGCTTTGTAGGGATCAAATCACTAATTGTCGTCATTGTGGTAGGATCAAGGGATTTGGCAGCACGGTAACGTACAAATGGAAACTCCTGAGAAGAGCTTACGTAAGCTTCAGCTATCTAAAACGGGAGATTGACAAATGAAAAAAGCACAAAATTGCATACCAATAATGAAGCAAACACGGTTGCAATACGATTGGCCATCAAATTCAGACATTCATCTCCTTTTCGGGTCATTACCTCATTCCCATACAGTTCTTCCAATGCCATCGCATTATCAGTTATAAAACACTATTTAAGAAAAATGGCAAGTCAAAACCACAAATCAGCATAAAATATTACTACTATTTTAACCAACTACATGGCCTCAAAGGAAAGATGTCCCGAGTTAATTTTTGCAGAACTCTTTAGAGCATAATATCACTTTAAGACCCAGGCGTGACTACAAATTGCTTGGGTAATGCAATTATACAAGCACAATGCAAAACAGGGGAGCAAACTAAATTTTGGTATCGACTTATAAGTTCTAAAACTTGAAATCTGCTTGGTTTCTTTTAGACGATGTATATCAAACGTAGATCTGCTACCAAAGTGTAAGCATAAACAGTCGGAAGTCAACTACCCGAAAAAAGATTAGGTCAAAACCGCCACAGCCCATACCTAAAAAGCTACTTCTTTCTCACTTCTAACCAGATGAGTATCCCATACCCATATAACTATAAAGTTCAGATCGAGAATTGAATTAATATACTTCTTAGGCTAGCTACCATCACATAGTTATCACACTAGCAGAATTTGAGTGTGCTAGATTTATTCTAAGGTGAACTCCATATTAACCATAATTTAGATAACACAAAAAACAGACCACCGGATTCATTTTATAGATTTACTGCAAGGATTGTAAAAAACAAACTTTCTGACACTTACGAAATATGGAACTCACCATAAAGAAATATCAAGAATTTCAGATTACTACAGTATAATTTAATAGGAAAATGCTAAATGTAGCCAGTAGCCCCCTTAAGGTCTACGTTTAAGAAATTCTGACATGCATTATGGCTACAAATAGCAAAATCAAATTTAATATAGATATTCGTTGAAGAAACTAAATTTTTGGATGGTACGAGGAATTACATCTTTTGAGAAAAAAATTACATGACGTTATCCATGAAATTTTGAAACCCTTTCTTTAATGTTCATGTGCTCAAAAAGAATTAACAAATTATGTTATGCTAACCTACAGGTTTTCAGCCCATATCAGTGTTTCCATGTCTTCTATATCACTGTTATAAGATAATAATGATAGTACAGGTTTTTTACAAAACTTTGAAGACTTTGGCCCCTTAAAAAACTCCATATACGACAGTATCATCATTTGACTACATACTCCATAATGCCACTTAGCAACTAATAGTACAAATCCAACATTGCCGGGTATATTCAGGATTGCATGGTTATGTTCGTAAGGCAATGCTTAAATACTCACATTGACACGAGATGGAATTTCAAGGCCAGACTTCTAAATGTATCTATAAGCTTATAAGAAACTAAGAATAATTTAGTTTAGCTGCATTAGATACCTGGCTATCAATGGCAAAGTACTCCAAGTTCATCTGCAAATTACCATCTAAAGTCAAAATATGTATGAAATTCAATTATATTAAAAGATCAAAGATTAAAGATGAGCTCAAACCTCTTTCATAGCACGTAAACGAGATTTTAAACTTGGTTCCTTTTTTATGTAATTAACCAACTCTTTTGGAACTGATGAACTGAAGTATACGTAGGCACTGAAAAGAGAAAAGAGCAAATATCAAAGAACTATAAAAAGTTATGCAAGAAAAGGAACTTGAAAGATGGCATATGATATTTTACATACTCTCTATATAGAGGTGTTCTCCCGGCCATGTCAGACAAGAGCATAACCACACTGCAATTTAACAAAAGCATGTGAGGATAGTATAAAATAAGACATTCTTAGAGGGAAATGAACTGGGTGACGCAAGACCTAGTGTGACACATATTATCATCAAAACTGAACAATGATGTAACTAGAGTAGGCACTTGATTTGTAAAGAAATTCCCGTGCTTAAAGATAGCATCAACCCCAGATCATGATGTAATTGTTCAAATTTTGCATATATGTCAAGGCGTTAGAAGGACTACTTGTAGTCTTATATATCCTTAAATGTAGTTAAAGTGACAAAATACAATCTTAAATGTAGTTTCCTAATAGTAAAATAATTCTGTCAGATTTGAGCCACTGTCGGTAATCTGAGACGTAAACCCTAGATTCCACAAAACACCCTGCAACAACCGTGGAGTCTGGTAAATCAATATCCCTCTCCACGAATCTAGATTATAAGGCTAGGGCGGGTGGCCCCAAGGATTTGCAGCTTACAGGATTTGAACTTGAGACCTCCTTGGCCCAAGTCCTTACTGCTAGGCCACTATTGAGGTTTCTTTTAGTCTTAAAAAAAAACTGTGACATATTAAATTCAGTTTTCCATTAATGATGTAATTCTGTCAGATTTGTAAGCAAAATGCTGTGTTACATAGACAAGGAGCTGTGGTACCACATTTGGATTCTTAAGTGAATGTGGTGGTAACATAGACAAGAAGCTGGTGTAACATTTAGCATAAACTAAAAAAGCTTTTGGACTACATTGAAGAAGGGAAACAGGGCAATATAATTTAGTATTAGAATGTTCATACTTCTCTTTTGTAGGCTGGATGTAGTACACTGCATCCATAGTGGGAAGTGGTTGTCTTCTTTTGTTTATGTCTTCCACCACTGCAAAAAGGAAAAACAATGTCAAGTAATTAATGAGGCAAGCAACATAACTGCAACTTATCATGATTTAAGTACAAGCAAGCACGATGATCAAAACATAGTAAAATATTTGCCTTGTGTGTGTCAATAGAGATGCTTAGGACTCGAGTTTCTAACCGCATTTACATGAAATCTGGCTGTAGCAAGCATTGGTAGACATGAACTGTCCAAGGATATGTTTCAGCATTTGGGATTGTTATAGGAAGACGTAAAGATTGGTGAGGACGTTAAAAACAAGATAATGGTAGGGTCAATGATGTAGTCAAGCACTAAAAGGGTTGTGTCATCATCTATAGGAAGATATCAAATTACTATTTCACAACCAAATCTGTCTAATAATCAATACTTATGCTGATTGAGTCTCAAAGTAATCAAAGCATAATTATTGTTCATCTATTACTAGCAAGGAAGTCAAGTTAATCAAAGTGTATACTTCAACAATCATAGAAGTGCACATGAGCGTATTGTTGCTCATGCAGCTNATACTTCTTAGGCTAGCTACCATCACATAGTTATCACACTAGCAGAATTTGAGTGTGCTAGATTTATTCTAAGGTGAACTCCATATTAACCATAATTTAGATAACACAAAAAACAGACCACCGGATTCATTTTATAGATTTACTGCAAGGATTGTAAAAAACAAACTTTCTGACACTTACGAAATATGGAACTCACCATAAAGAAATATCAAGAATTTCAGATTACTACAGTATAATTTAATAGGAAAATGCTAAATGTAGCCAGTAGCCCCCTTAAGGTCTACGTTTAAGAAATTCTGACATGCATTATGGCTACAAATAGCAAAATCAAATTTAATATAGATATTCGTTGAAGAAACTAAATTTTTGGATGGTACGAGGAATTACATCTTTTGAGAAAAAAATTACATGACGTTATCCATGAAATTTTGAAACCCTTTCTTTAATGTTCATGTGCTCAAAAAGAATTAACAAATTATGTTATGCTAACCTACAGGTTTTCAGCCCATATCAGTGTTTCCATGTCTTCTATATCACTGTTATAAGATAATAATGATAGTACAGGTTTTTTACAAAACTTTGAAGACTTTGGCCCCTTAAAAAACTCCATATACGACAGTATCATCATTTGACTACATACTCCATAATGCCACTTAGCAACTAATAGTACAAATCCAACATTGCCGGGTATATTCAGGATTGCATGGTTATGTTCGTAAGGCAATGCTTAAATACTCACATTGACACGAGATGGAATTTCAAGGCCAGACTTCTAAATGTATCTATAAGCTTATAAGAAACTAAGAATAATTTAGTTTAGCTGCATTAGATACCTGGCTATCAATGGCAAAGTACTCCAAGTTCATCTGCAAATTACCATCTAAAGTCAAAATATGTATGAAATTCAATTATATTAAAAGATCAAAGATTAAAGATGAGCTCAAACCTCTTTCATAGCACGTAAACGAGATTTTAAACTTGGTTCCTTTTTTATGTAATTAACCAACTCTTTTGGAACTGATGAACTGAAGTATACGTAGGCACTGAAAAGAGAAAAGAGCAAATATCAAAGAACTATAAAAAGTTATGCAAGAAAAGGAACTTGAAAGATGGCATATGATATTTTACATACTCTCTATATAGAGGTGTTCTCCCGGCCATGTCAGACAAGAGCATAACCACACTGCAATTTAACAAAAGCATGTGAGGATAGTATAAAATAAGACATTCTTAGAGGGAAATGAACTGGGTGACGCAAGACCTAGTGTGACACATATTATCATCAAAACTGAACAATGATGTAACTAGAGTAGGCACTTGATTTGTAAAGAAATTCCCGTGCTTAAAGATAGCATCATCAACCCCAGATCATGATGTAATTGTTCAAATTTTGCATATATGTCAAGGCGTTAGAAGGACTACTTGTAGTCTTATATATCAGTCTTCTAGACATATGTGACAAAATACAATCTTAAATGTAGTTTCCTAATAGTAAAATAATTCTGTCAGATTTGAGCCACTGTCGGTAATCTGAGACGTAAACCCTAGATTCCACAAAACACCCTGCAACAACCGTGGAGTCTGGTAAATCAATATCCCTCTCCACGGATCTAGATTATAAGGCTAGGGCGGGTGGCCCCAAGGATTTGCAGCTTACAGGATTTGAACTTGAGACCTCCTTGGCCCAAGTCCTTACTGCTAGGCCACTATTGAGGTTTCTTTTAGTCTTAAAAAAAAACTGTGACATATTAAATTCAGTTTTCCATTAATGATGTAATTCTGTCAGATTTGTAAGCAAAATGCTGTGTTACATAGACAAGGAGCTGTGGTACCACATTTGGATTCTTAAGTGAATGTGGTGGTAACATAGACAAGAAGCTGGTGTGACATTTAGCATAAACTAAAAAAGCTTTTGGACTACATTGAAGAAGGGAAACAGGGCAATATAATTTAGTATTAGAATGTTCATACTTCTCTTTTGTAGGCTGGATGTAGTACACTGCATCCATAGTGGGAAGTGGTTGTCTTCTTTTGTTTATGTCTTCCACCACTGCAAAAAGGAAAAACAATGTCAAGTAATTAATGAGGCAAGCAACATAACTGCAACTTATCATGATTTAAGTACAAGCAAGCACGATGATCACAACATAGTAAAATATTTGCCTTGTGTGTGTCAATAGAGATGCTTAGGACTCGAGTTTCTAACCGCATTTACATGAAATCTGGCTGTAGCAAGCATTGGTAGACATGAACTGTCCAAGGATATGTTTCAGCATTTGGGATTGTTATAGGAAGACGTAAAGATTGGTGAGGACGTTAAAAACAAGATAATGGTAGGGTCAATGATGTAGTCAAGCACTAAAAGGGTTGTGTCATCATCTATAGGAAGATATCAAATTACTATTTCACAACCAAATCTGTCTAATAATCAATACTTATGCTGATTGAGTCTCAAAGTAATCAAAGCATAATTATTGTTCATCTATTACTAGCAAGGAAGCCAAGTTAATCAAAGTGTATACTTCAACAATCATAGAAGTGCGCATGAGCGTATTGTTGCTCATGCAGCTTGGACACGATATTAGGAGCAACATAGATTATGCATTTATACTAAAAATCAAGAACAGGGAATTCAAACTTCCGGTGCGTCTTACATGAAACTCCTTCATCTGTGATGTCTGCCATCTTGCAGGAGCATGAAATAATTTTAACAGTCACTTTATCCATGATCAGTACCTAATCAAACAGAGTGTCAGATAATTTGAAGAAAAAAAAGAGCTAGATAATTTAAAAATAACAGCTGCTAATTAGACATAAGAGGCTTAAATGAGTGACCAAAGGGAGGGAAAAAAATATATAGTTTACTTGTCATAAGTGACATAACATATAATGTATGCAGGTCCAAGAATATCATATACTCCGCAGCAAGGATAGTAAAGCATAAAATGTAGAGCATGTTTCATATAGTACAAGTCAAAATACCACAAAGGAAATAAAAAGAACCATATATGCATTGCCACTTATCCATGAAGTTGACACGTGTACTCATTATCACTACATAATCACTCTTGATGTACAATCCAAAATGAAGCCTAAACCTAAAACCTCAGAAACACTGCATGGTTATTTTCTTGCAGATACGTTAAAATATGACGGCTCCCCAACTATCAGATAAAATCTCATGTTGCCGATGTGATATTAGAGGTCCTTAAGAGACACCAGCTATTAGCAGTCAGCTTGTTGCATTTTGGTGCCACAGTGCTACTCTCGAGGTGTTAACATAATGTACATGTATAGAGGGGGCTTCTAAAAATACTATAAGAATACTATCTTAGCAATAGTGTAACTGAGGCATAAACTCGTCGCATTTAACCAACTCCAAGCAAAGTCTGATGATTATAACTGTCTCCAAGTTTTTAAGTATGATAACGGGATGTTCATATCCCCAGCCTATAACTGTGAATAAGGCATAAACTTTCAGGTCAAAGGTACCGTTACTAAGTGATTGCATACCTTCCAATTGGATTTTGAATCCGGTCTTTTTGCCGATCTGAGCATTTCATATAATAATCCTGCACATGGATAGTAAAAATTTATTAAATCAAATGAGTTAGTCTTGGGAATTGAAAACACATCTGCACGTAACCTATATAGAAGTCAGAGTTGCAAAACAAGGATTACAAGGCCGATTACTCACTACAAGGTCAAACTCGGTTTGAAGCATTTGAACAATTGTGTTAAATGTTTCTAAACATGTTTCTATGATCCTATGAACAGCTATATGGTCCTATCTACATGTTATACATATAGTTTATAAATTTAAAGATAAAAATTCCAATCATATTACTCTCTGGTTACTCCCCGGCTAGGCCAATTACTAGCTAAAAGGTAGTAGACCGAGCGCCTAGCGACTTTTAAAACCATAAATACAAGTAACTAGTCGACTCTATTATCAGATAAAGCTGGTGAATTTGATCATTATAAACATTCAAATTCAAACAATGATAAGTTTGAGATATATAGGTTCGTCTATTTTTAGACGAACTTAACCTTGGTAATTCGATTTAAAACAGAAGGATGAAACGTTACTGAAATCAATCAGGATTGAAGAACCAGGTAACAATAATAAGTCTATAAAATCGCCCCTGCCCCCCAAAACTATAGTAGGCTAAAACCCATCACAAAAAATTTCACCTTTATCTAACACATAAGGTGCGACGTCATATTGTGCAACCCCATTCTCAGATCACACACTGCAATCTTAGATCAATAACGAAATGGCATGAAGGTGACAAAAGATACATAGTAGTTATAATCTTCTCCTTTGCAACTTGAATGAAGCAAAGGGAGACAGAACGTGGAACGTAAACACACATACAGAGGCATAAGAGAAGTTGTTCATGATAAAAAAAGGTAACCGAGCCCCTGGCAAAACCCGCTGACCGGTCCCACAGCCAACATGGGAGAGGTAAATCACGTAATAGCATGATTAAAGAACACGGGGCCAGGATTTGAACCCATGGCCTCCGCATTTAAGATGCATGTCACCAACCATTGGACTACTAATGCAGGGACAAGTTGTTCGTAATAGGCTGTATCCTGATGTACTTTGTTGGAGTAATTTCTCTTTTCTATTTCTTCCTCACTCAAACTATTAGTCTATTACATTAAGCTTGAGCCGTATAATTACTAAAATACGCTTTTTTCCTCAAAAATATTTAACAAAGTAGTTAGCTACATGAACTTTGTTGTAATTCAGCTCAATCTAAAGACGATGTATCCATCATTAGCTAATAAGTTACAGACAGACACCGTGAACCCCACTAACCATTGCAAGGGAACGAGGACATAAGGAGAGCTAAAAAAAAAAAGGTCCTATAATTAGCAGAAGTCGTTATGTAACTATATGTCTAGCAATAAAATAAATTAATAAATAAAAAACTTACGATCACGAGTGATTTGTCGAAAGTTTTTATAATCAGAAGCTCCTCCTCCTTGAGATGAAGTATCTGAATCTGACATCGACATAATAATAATATTCCTCTTATTCAATTCAATCAATAATAAGCTCCGATTATTCTTCAGCAGCAGCAGTTTAAAGTGTATTATAATAATCTCCTTGATCGATCGATGATAAAGTTGAAGAGATCAATTAATCAATCAGTTGAATTGAATTGAATAATTGGGGGTTGAAATAAAATGAAATGGAAATGGGTTGACTTGTCTAAACCCGCCTCACGTTGAAATGGCCCGTACCCGGATCTTTACTTACTTGACGCCGTCTTTCATTTTTCACTTTTTTATTTTTACCATTTTGCCCTTTTCTCAATATTTGCTTCTTTTTTTCTTTTCTTATCTAATTGGCAGGTACACTTTGACCCCGAGTGTCTTTTGGCACCAACCATTGTCCATCTCACAATAACAGCTCTTGCAACTCTCATGGCCTAATGGGCCACCAACTAGGGGTGAGCATCAGGTCAAAACCGACCCGACCCGTAAAAACCGAAACCCGAAACTCGGAAAAACCCAAACCAAAATTACTAGATTTTTCTCGGTTCAGTTTTGACTCGGTTTTCCTCACCCCTACCACCAACTGAGCCGAGACTCAAACCCTTGACCTTTTATCAACAAAATTTCTTCGTTAGGCCTATGGATTTTTCGAAGGTGGATATCAACTGAGCCAAAGCCCTTTGATTCCAATCCATAAGTTTATAACATTGTTATGTCAAGATTTTTGTTAACCTTAACATTTATTAATCTACTAGTTCTCTCATAAGTTTATACGACTCAACACTCTTTTCTGGGTAACTTTTGATTGATTAATTCATGGGGTTTAAACCTATCGTCACAAAAACTCAAACCGGATATACCTCTCACTTTTCATGAAGTTAGTGTGACTAATTAAAAATTGTTTGCACCTAACAATGACTAAAATTGAAACCCGCATATTTTAAGGATGATAGTCATAAAACTTTTGTCATTCTAAATTATTAAAATAAAAGTTTCAACCGAAAAAGTTTATGATGTAAAGCCACGTCATGAATATATCCATGTCACTGTGAACATTAGTATATGTAGGAGAATTACTTGATGTGTAAATGGTTTATAATCTGGATATTAATCTGAATCGTGTAATTATTAAAATAAAAGTTTCAACCAAAAAAGTTTATGATGTAAAGCCACGTCATGAATATATCCATGTCACTGTGAACATTAGTATATGTAGGAGAATTACTTGATGTGTAAATGGTTTATAATCTGGATATTAATCTGAATCGTGAAATTACTTTCAAATTAAAGTATGTTAAACTATATGCCCCGGGTTCATGAAATCCTAAATCGGATAAGACATAATGACAATCTAAGATACGAGAAATCAATAAGAAAACGTTAGAGTGTTATTGCTATTATATCTTACAAATGAGACCAGGACTGTGGTTATATAACCACTAACCAAAACAGTTATTTTCAGTTATTTATCAACCATTGTGTTGGTTGACAAAAAGATGCGTTGGTTAGGTTTTTGGCGGGAATCTGTTAATATTGATGAGCGGGACCCCAACAAGGGCATTGCCCCCTTGACCCTCGCGTCTTTGTCGTGGCGGTATCAAGCTAACTTTGACGAGTGTGCATTGGAACGTTCTCACAAGCTTAACAGAAATATAGTACTCATGAAAAAGAAACACTCACGTGTTTGAGAACTATAAAAAAGTGGAAAATTGATTTATTACAAACAAGATTTGAATTACGAACGGACTCTAAGTATGTAACAGGTTTTTGGAGGTATAAGCTACACGAAGATTATTGTAGAGGTCGACTGTCGTGGCGGTATCAAGCTAACTTTGACGAGTGTGCATTCCGCACTCCTAACCCGTCTTGAGCTAAACTTGAATAAGATCATTGGTCTTAAGTAAAACACAATTACCTAAAATAGTTGATAACACTAAAATTACCAACAATATAATTATAAATAAACACTCATTGTGTGTTGTGTGTGCTCTAAGCTTATAAGGCGGATAAAAGTTATCACAAACACCCCCGCAATACAATTATGTCATATCGTTTTATGGTTTGAATATTACATGTTTTCTAGTTTCGGATCATCACATATGTTTGTTGCTAACGCATTTAATTGAAAAGTAGGATGGTGTTGTTTGTATGGTATTATAAGGTACCAATACGAAGGATACGAAGTCTTGCATTTAGCCAATGAAAACTTGTTGTAATAGTCAAAAGAATAATAAAAACGTATTTAAGAACCGCAATGATATATGACTTATTTTTTTAGTCACTAAAAGTATGTTTTATTATTAAATGACACGCAAATTATTCCATTGTTGATGGCTAAATATCCTTGCATTTTTTCTTTTATTATTATTATTTTTTAAATCCAAGTTGTTGCAGTTGTTGAGCCATATCCATTTATAGTCATATTATTGATGGATTCAATTCAATAATAAGCTGTGGTGAATAATTGATCGTTAAAGTTCACAAGCTTATAAGGTAAACTTATATACTTATAAGCTCATAAAAGCTTTGATTTCTTCGGATTCGAATTGACTGGTTCTGCTCGATTTGTTGGTTTCTTTTTTTAACACCCCTAATTAAATGACAAAAATGTAAGAACTTGTAATAATTATTGGGGTTATGCTCGATTTGTTGGTTTCTTTTTTTAACACCCCTAATTAAATGACAAAAATGTAAGAACTTGTAATAATTATTGGGGTGCTGAAAGTTGATGCAGTGTTATTTTCTTACTTTATAAGCAAGAAACACTACAAACTCTAGACACCCCAACAATATAATACTAATCTCAACATGTTTTAGTCATTCATACCAAAGTATATAAACATGCATCATTTTCTTTCTTTAATCAATGTGGGATTCCATATATAAAATAATTTCTACCTACAAGCACTTGAGGAGCGGAATCTTTGTTTCGTCACATAGATTACTAATTTATTTACCGTTAATGTTTCATCCGGGATCCAAATTATAGGAAATATTGTGATAAAAAGGTGATACTAGACTTCACCGTTGATTTTACAAGCATTATATTTTTATGCATTTTAAATACATTTCACTAAGTCACTGTAATAAATGATACACAACTTAAAGAATTGCCTGTAACACACCCTTGGAGTCTATTGAATTACATACTCGTTATAATATGAATTAACTTGCCAAACTTTGTACAAAATAAACACATTTTTTTTTTTTAAAGTCGGTTGTTGAAATAGAAGATCAAATGTTGCAATGTCAAGAGTTAAAAGAAATAAGGTGTACTCACTGAGCATTACCAATGCAAACAAAATTTAAGTATTTTCTTTACAGTTAATTGCAAGCCTTTTTTAAGAATAAGCAACAAAAATGACAACACCATAAGTTTAGAAGTAAATAATAATGTTAGTATGTTACACTTGAGTCACTTATCAAGTAATTTTTAAACCTATCTACTTATAAAAAAATTGAATTTCATCTATAATTTTTGTAGTGGCTCCGATTCTCAAAGCTCATACGAAGATGCTACTTACTGAACTATCCTCATGAATAAGCCAAATGGTCTCACTCAAAAGGTTTGCTACCGATAGAACAGTCAGTTGCGAGAAGTAAGGTTGTTCCTTCAAAGAAATTATGACCAATGCAAAAAAAATTAAGAATTTTCTTTACAGTTAATTGCAAAACTACACAAGCCATTTTTAAAAATAAGCAGCAAAATTGACCAACACAATTAGTTTAGAAGTAAACAATAATGTTACACTTCAGCCACTTATCAAGTAATTGTCAAACCTATCTACTTATAAGAAAGTTGAATTTCAACTTATTCGCTAAGTTATAAGGAAAACTTTTTCGGTTTATGAGCTTCAGAGGTAACACGTCAAACATGCCCCAAAAGGCCACAGTGTTATAAAAAACAACAACGATACCAATAATTACGACCAACTTGGTTCAATCCATGCATGAGGATATAAATGATATGCAGTTCCAATAAAATCTTTGAAGTGTTGTTGGATGTTTTCGCCACTGAATGTCTGATAGGTGCATGTTTCGAGTGAATAGAACACTATCTTCCTGTTTTTGGAATGCAGTAGTGGAAAGTAGATCTTGTTCTCCATTTCTCTTGTTTCGGCTTCAATGCATAGACATGTCGTACCACAAATATAAATCATGTGATTTCCTAAACTATCTATTTTCTCCCATTCTTGTTTAGAAACATCCGACTTAAATACTTCAACACGTTCTCCAAACTTACCCACAATGACCTTTAATAGATCTTTATCGCACTTCATTAAATAATACCGCGCTGGAGATGTGCAACAACTTATCGGGGATCTAGCTTCAACAATTGCCAAGGAGTAAACTTCTTCACCCAATGCTTTAAAACCAATAAGTTTACCATCACTACCCAAGGCATAAAGATCTTTTCCAAGAAATGTAGGAAAAAAAACGGGGTAGTCAGCACCGGCACAAATTGTTAGCCAGGGTGATTCCCGAGCTACATAGTGGATCAAAACAACACTTCTTGCAAACCCAACCACCATACAATCAGGGGAAGTAGGAGGTGCTGAGAAACACACAGTATCAAAACCATAACTTGATTCTGGAAGCTAGCGGAGATCACTCGTGAAGGGGTTAAAGAATGCTAAACATTCAAATTCAAAGTCAGAGCTGAAAAACAAAAGCCAACCAAACCTCGAACAAAAGAAGTTTTGATAAGCAAGCGATACATGTAGATTTTTCATAAAGTATTTGTCACCCAACATCGGATCAGTGAAAGTGATAATGCCTTGATTTTCATCTACCACCACCAACCATGGTGAAACTAAGGAATAAGTCTGCAATCTCCTTAATAAAGTTTTGTTGCTCCATTGTATCAAAGGTGCTGCTACCTCACAACGTTTGCATGTTGCACGGAAGTTCAGGTATTCCACACATCCACAGTGCTCCATAATCATCTCCAGAATATCAAACGGATGATTTAAAAGGTTCCATTCATTAAGTCCAATCTCATCGTCTGTAACTGATCTTACCACTATCTGGTTCTCTTCTTGTTTAGAATCAAGAGTACACTTAGCTCCTCCATGATCATTTTCTAACCTACACAACATATGATTATAAGAAAAAGAAATGATATAACTTCCTACTTAGCATTCCTACCTCCTACTTCCAGAATCCTCACATGTGAAAAAACTAACGATTTATATAAAGAGAGATAATGAGCGGAAAACACGTTATATTTTTGCGTGGGTAAGAGGATGAGTAAACACAAGATGTAGGAGGATATAGCAATATCCTATAAGAAGTCAAACCCTCAATGAAATAAACCCAAATCAATAAAAAATAAAAAAGATTATGAAAATACCTGCATTCCCATAAGGACACCTCGGTTGTTGGCAGCACTAGTGAAGGCATAGATGATAGGAAGATGGTATTTTCTTTGACATTGTATGAATACAGTATCTTGTCAATTTCATCACGGATGTGTATATAACCTCCCATCTCTGAGGCAATCCCAGGTCTGTAATACCCCAATTTATCACCACCAAGATCCACGAAAAATATAGCGTCTTTGAGGTCAAACAATTGTTCCCACAATCTCATACTATTGTGGAATATTGCCTCCATGTTTTCCATGTCATCCCATGTCTTACAACTCATGTCCAAGCTTTTAAATCTCTCCAAATCTTCCGAATTTACACTAGCCATGTTCAATTTAAAAAAGTAAACTGCTTCAATTCTTTTCTTACAAAAACCTACGTTAATGCATAATAATTCAGTACCACGCCCTTTCAGAAAATAGGTCACGGTATCACAAAACGTTAAGGAATGAGAAGGATATTCCCCTAAGGGCATAAACTTTATCACAACTTCCTTTCTTTCACCAAGATGTCAAGTTGAATGACAAAACAACCAAGAGTATTGTGAATAAATGCATATACTTTACGGTTGCAGCAAGTTAGGTTACCTATGGAACCGCCATCTTGACCGGTTAATCTCTTGAGTGACATCTCGTTCCATCTTAACTCCTTTCTTTTACCCTCTAGACGAAAAAAAACTAAACCAGGTTTGATTTTGCGAGTTAAGAGGAGAACTGAGCTTGGATCATCAAGAGGGGCTGACAAACAACATTCACTGATATATACTGCATCCCCGTCTTTTAAAATCAAAGGGGGGAAATGAATCATCTTAGAAGTGACCGGGTTCCAAAGAGACCACATTACATTTTGTAGATGATCAGAAAGAATAACCCAACCATGATAATATCCTCGAAAACGTCTTCCCAGCAACTCAGGGATTTGACATTGATATTTAGTGAGCGGGTCATGTAGGGTATAGTAGTATTGGTCTCTAGAACTATCTTCATCGGCTCCTAGGTTCTCTTTGGTCACGTACTGAACCACCATATGAACTTTGCTTATGCTCCATCTAAAATGTTCAAAACAATATTTTCAATATTAAATTTTTATTTCATTCAAAAGTGCATAATTTGCCTTAAAAATAAACAATAGCTAGTGTTTTGGAAAGAATTGCTACAGGTATCCCTTTTGTGTCTTTGATTTTCTTAAACTTTTCCTAGCGAGAAACTCAATAAGCCAAGCAAACAAAAACTCATAGAGGTTATTGCTGAATAAAATATAACCCGATATGAAATTCCAAACACCCCATATAAATTGTAATTAAGTTACTCCATAAGTTCACCATGAAATTAATAAAAGCATCCATTATTTGAATCAGCCTTCAAAAAACGTAAGTATATTTAATTAAATTGGACACATGACCCACTTTTTCGACCCATAAACGGGATCATCCCAAAAGGACTCGACATTAATCAGAATTCACACATGTATAAAATGATAAAAATGTAAAATGTTATTGCCTTTTGAAAAGAAAATGAAATTTCTTGGTAAAAAACTTGATACTTTGATAATAGCTTCAGAAAGATACTTCAAATATTAAGTACCTCATTCAAGCTAACAACATTGTCTTTCAAAAGTGAAATTAGTCAACTGTTCAAGAAAGATTGCTTTAAGTAGCATTGGAGAAGAAAACTAATTCACAACTTTTATCTAAACATTTCAAACATTTGAATTAACGTTTCACTTAAGCATAAAAAGTTCATATATTCCAAATATATTAAGTTAAAGTTCCTGAATTCATATATTCCAGAATCTGTGAACTCTTAGGCTGGACACAGTAGAGGACACGACCGACTCGGTCGTGTGGGTCGAAGTCGGTCGGCCCTTTTGTGGAAGAGAAGTCGCGACCGAGTAGAGATAGGAAAAGTTGGGATCTTGGTCGTGATCTCGACCGATTACTATCTCTTTTTTTTTTTGCCTTTTGATCCAATTTAATGACCATCTCAAATGTTATATCTGTTAGAGCTAAAAAAAAAATCCTACCGTTTGACATTTCCATTTTCTTTTCATTTTTGATCCATAAGGTAGCATGATGGTGATATGGTATTGCATGATATATGGTTGTAACTTGTATGCTGAGAAGATGATTTATGGCAAGTAAATAAGCATGATGGTGATATGGTAAATACGTGTTTGCATTGCATGGCAAGGATTTATAGGTTGGCACGTTGCATGGCCACAATTTGGATGATTTACACGTTATGGGTCACAAGAGTAATACAAAATATATATATATGTATATATATTAAAAAAATGATGCATGAAATCAAAAATTCGATCAAGGCACGGCAAAACCTAGATTTTTAAAAATGTTAAAAAAATTATTATGTAACGTTTTAATTATGAATGAAATTTTAGTTTGTGTTAAAAATGTTAAAAAAAAAAAAAAAAAAAAAAAAAAAAAAAAAAAAAATTGAACTTGGTCGCCCTTACTGGGGCACTGAATCGCCTGCAGGTCGCTGGAGAGAGAAAGCTGACGTGGCAGGAAAAAAAGAGGGACGCGACCCGCCTTATTGTGTCCAGCCTTACACTACATCTCAACAATTTTTCTCTCAAATTATTTGCAGCCCTCAGTAGCATGACGCACAACATAACCTATGAGTAAACACTCCTAAAAAGGACTTTGTTACAAATTTTACATAAAGACACTCATACACATTACAAGTTTAGTAGTTACAAGACTTTGACCTTTGCATATATATATATATATAAAAGAAAAAAATACCCTTATTTGTGAATTGCATCATACGTAGGTTCAAACTTATTTATATAATGACCCTTATATGATAAGTTGACGAAGCATATGATCAGGTGCTGTAAAGACTGTTTAAATTATAACGAGTCAAATCTACTCACTTATTAGTTGCTCAATCATATAATGTATTCATGTATGGTTAAAGAAATAGATTAAAAGTAAAAGTGACAAAGAAAGGGAAATACCATGTCACCATACAATAGTCAATATTTTTTAACATGCCATACAATAATAATTATTTTTAAAAAGACAATTAGTTAGTCAAAACTCTACCTTAAATTCTTTTAAAATTTCACCTATCCATCCGTAGATTCTTTTAGATATATTTCATATTCATTTATGTTTCACTCGTTACTCGTAGGTTGTAGGTTCATATATTCAATTCTTTGTTCACTTGCATATCATTCATTAAATTTTGGAATATGTTTGGTGGACCTAATAAAAGGGCCTAATGGTGGACCTAAGGCTTTAAATACTTGTACAGTGCATGCACTGTACAAGTATTTAAAGCCTGTACAAGTATTTAAAGCCTTAGGTCCACCATTAGGCCCCTTTATTAGGCCTATATATCAAGGTTCTTAAATTTTATCAACTACTTTGTTTCACTAGACTTGAAGGTAATATAGTAAATCTGTCCAAAAAGGCATCTTTAATTCTTTCATCTATAAGAAAGTGCATCAGTTTTCTTACTCACACAACATAGTGCAAATAGAACTGCGACCAAATATGACTTGGTGCATATTTTGTTTGAACCATGATATAATAGAGTTAAAAAATGTACTATGAAGGACGGGTGTGGTGGTGTCGAGGGCTCGCCATTCCTACATGGCACCTTAAATGACGATGCCATTTGCTCGTTACCACACCGTAAGAAGCCAACGCCATTTCACATGCAAGATCACTCACCCTCGAAGAAAATCATTTTTTTCGTGGGTTTGAGTTTTATTTGTGTTGTATTTGTATTTGTATTTGGTATGTGAAGTGTGTGTGTTTGAAGTGTGCGTACAGGGTGTTGTGTTGTGTGGTGAAGATGAAGTTGTATAGCAAATGTGTTTAGCTAACTATGCTCACATTTTTCAAACTTAAAAGTTTGCAAATCTAATATTGGGCTTAATAGTTATTGATGAGTGTCAGCTTTTGCAATAATAGTTAAACTATTTGACATGTCTGGTTATAAACATTCAAGTGTTTATCATAAACATTCAAGTGTTTATCAGCGACGCATTAAAGTATATCACATGTCTAGTTGCCATATTTTAGACTTTGGTATTTAGTCATTGCTCGTAAATGATTATTTCATGTCTTATATTTATTGGACTTACGTATTTTTATTTTTGTAACTTTTTTTTCTAAAAGAATGATATTTGTATTTTTATTTAATGAATGGAAATTTAGTTTGTTTGAAAATGAAAAATGAAAAAATTAATAAAATAGTGGGGTCCAAAAAAACTTGCAAACGGCACGCAAACGGCTTGAGCCATTGCAAAAAGGGTATTTTTGGTGTGTGAAAGTATTTCACGTGTCCGGTTATAAACATATCTCACATATCTCAAACTTAAAAGTTTAAAGTTTGATTGTTGGCTTAATAGTTATTGATGAATGTGATCTTTTGCAATAATAGTTAAAGTATTTCACGTGTCCGGTTATAAACATTCAAGTGTTTATTAGCGACACATCAAAGTATTTCACATTTCTAGTTACCATATTTTAGACTTTGGTTTTAGTCATTGCTCGTAAATCATTATTTAATGTCTTTTATATTTATTGGACTTTCGTATTTTTATTTTTGTAACCTTTTTTAAAAGAATGATATTTGCATTTTTATTTAATGAATGAAACTTTAGTTTGTTTGAAAAATAAAAAAATAAAATAAAATAGTGGGGTTCAAAAAAAAACTAGCAAACGACTTGAGCCGCTGCACAAAGGGTATTTTTTGTGTGTGAATGTGAAATTATGAGGTGGCGCTGATTTTGGCAAAACGGCATACACAATGGCATGCCACAATAACCTTTGCTCTAACTAAATAACACTAAAAACACATTTCGATGGATGAGATGCCTTTAGAAAAAATCGATGTTTTCTTTTTTCAAAAATTAACACTACATTCAAAAATTCAATGGGTGTCCCGGGACCCCGCGGGACCCTGGTTCCGTCCCTGTTGCTTACAACGACACCAACACAAACGACTAATTAAAGACCATATATGAATTCCACTAATAGTTCTCAAAGTATAACATCCTAATATCTTATATAGAAGTATAGACTTATTTATGTCCTTTGGGTGTGACCCTGTTATTATATGCCACGTGGCATCATTTTTCACCATCAAAATCTGCTCTTTCNAACTTTGTACAAAATAAACACATTTTTTTTTTTTAAAGTCGGTTGTTGAAATAGAAGATCAAATGTTGCAATGTCAAGAGTTAAAAGAAATAAGGTGTACTCACTGAGCATTACCAATGCAAACAAAATTTAAGTATTTTCTTTACAGTTAATTGCAAGCCTTTTTTAAGAATAAGCAACAAAAATGACAACATCATAAGTTTAGAAGTAAACAATAATGTTAGTATGTTACACTTGAGTCACTTATCAAGTAATTGTTAAACCTATCTACTTATAAAAAAATTGAATTTCACCTATAATTTTTGTAGTGGCTCCGATTCTCAAAGCTCATACGAAGATGCTACATACTGAACTATCCTCATGAATAAGCCAAATGGTCTCACTCAAAAGGTTTGCTACCGATAGAACAGTTAGTTGCGAGAAGTAAGGTTGTTCCTTCAAAGAAATTATGACCAATGCAAAAAAATTTAAGAATTTTCTTTACAGTTAATTGCAAAACTACACAAGCCATTTTTAAAAATAAGTAGCAAAATTGACCAACACAATTAGTTTAGAAGTAAACAATAATGTTACACTTCAGCCACTTATCAAGTAATTGTCAAACCTATCTACTTATAAGAAAGTTGAATTTCAACTTATTCGCTAAGTTATAAGGAAAACTTTTTCGGCTTATGAGCTTCAGAGGTAACACGTCAAACATGCCCCAAAAGGCCACAGTGTTATAAAAAACAACAACGATACCAATAATTACGACCAACTTGGTTCAATCCATGCATGAGGATATAAATGATATGCAGTTCCAATAAAATCTTTGAAGTGTTGTTGGATGTTTTCGCCACTGAATGTCTGATAGGTGCATGTTTCGAGTGAATAGAACACTATCTTCCTGTTTTTGGAATGCAGTAGTGGAAAGTAGATCTTGTTCTCCATTTCTATTAGTTTTGCGTTTTATGTAATAAACGAGCGGGGGATTTGAAACTTAAATTGTTATTGGAAACCAACCCAATATTTTTAGCTATACAAAAAGCTGAATAACAGGAGGCATACTACGGATTTCTTCCAATAATGTCACCAAAAAAAGCCTTAATTAGGTCAATTAGCCCCCCAAAACACAGAAACAATGCACAATTCCACCTTTCAAATCAAACAAAAAAATTGCTTTTTTTAATACAAGGGCTAATAAAGTAGGTTTTTACCTTAAAATCCTCAAATTTCCAAGATGATGGTGGTCTGTTATTCTCAATTGTCGTCGGCCTTTACCTTAAAATCCTCACTTGAGAATTCCGGATCAAATAACTCAGGCTCGAAGTGATTATTGAACACGATCTTTTTGTCACCATCGATCAATGTTGATTTCAGATACCGTCTAATCCCTTCGACCACCACTGTGGTATCCGTGAAACCCTTGTTCCTCGCAAATTTATCGATTCCTTCTCGTAGTACCTCGTGAATATTTTTTTCTACATAGTCAACATAAATTATAGTACTAGAAAACTTTGTTATTTTCATTTTGTTGTTAACGTAATAACAATATCAATGTATTTTGTCTTGAGAATTACATCGTGTCCACATAGCTCTAAGAAGAAATGCATACTATGATCGATATTTTACATACAATTTAAGTGTAAACATTTTACAAAGCAAAATGTTAGTTGTTAAGCAATATTGTAATGCTTAGCTTCTAAAAAGGTTAATTTTTCAGTGATTGCCACGAAAACCGTCAAACTCACAGTACAACAAATTAGCCTTTTGTTCATGTTTTTTTTTCACACTTTATGAACCACAAATTTGTATTTCATAATATTCACACTTATAAGTGTGCAAAAACAAGTGTGATAAAGATCATAAAAGCCTTCACATTTTTTTATTTTGAACACTAAAGTTCACACTTAAAATAGTGAGCTAATTTACAAATTTTGGTTTTCACATATTATAGTGTGAAAGAAGTAAATAAAAAACTTCCCACTTTTATTTTATGTGTGAAAAAAGATATAAATTATATCACACTTTAAAATGTGAAAACTTAACATATTATCAAGTCACAGCTTATTTGACTATTAAATAAAGGGATGTGTTTTTTACACACCACTTGACCATTTTAGCAAAATGATAAAAACATACGAGTAGTACAGTAAATTTTTTATATTATTTTTTTATTTACCAACACAAAAGTTGATAGTGATGGTTCAAGAGATGCATGAATGAGTACAATTTCTCTTTCACTCCGTAAAATACAAACATCACATCCATCCCTACAAAATAAATTCCGATCAAAATAAATTCCGATCAAAGATCAACTATCACGCGCGGGCGACGACTTTCCGGCGATATTGACAACGTTTGGAACACCACTTGCGGCGATCTTAGTTGCAGATTCGTCAAACCCAAACGGCCGACTATTGTCTATCTTCCGCCGCGTTCATCGTCGGAAACGTTTCAAACCCAAACGGCCCGACTCGTGTTTCGTAAAAAAACCACGACTCGTTCTCCCCACCCAAACCCGACCAAAACCCAACAATAACGGACCACCACCGACGTGAAATCTCACAGCGCTCTGCCGCCGGAAACGCCCAACCACCGCTGACGTGAAATCTCACAGCCACAACAACCATGTATTTGACGTTTTGCAAGAGTTTTGGTTTTTTACGGTCAGAGCAGAGTCTTTGTTTTTTCCGGTGTGATTTTCGTTTTTTTGGAGAGAGAGTATTAGATTTTTTATTATGTGAGAGACGATGGTTTTTTGGAGAGAGAGTATTAGATTTTGGTAAGGAGTGACAGTTAAAGTTGAAAGTATGGATGGTCCCTCCTATAAAATTAGAAAAAGTGTGCATTGGTGTGTGGATACCAAATAGATAGTGCGTGAAGACTACGAGCCTAAATAAAAAGGAGTTTGAATTAATTGACATCTAACATTTGTTTGTTTATAACAAAGACTCTAGATTTTCACATGAACACGTCCCATTAGTTCCATAAAAACATCTGGTCCATTTGTACTAATAATAATGCTTTGCTATATTAAAAATGCAAAAGCTGCTACAATCATTCACCGTACTGTAAATAGATAACTTTAGTTACTGACTCTAACATTTGTGGACATATGCGTACTTTATTTGCATGTGGTAAAAAAAGGATCCAAATTTCTAAATAGTGGCACAATAAAGTATGAAAATGAAAGTCATGTTCTTTACAAAGTCCTTGGGTCCTTTAAGCATGGGGAGGGTTCCCGATGGGCTTGACTCGTCTCCCTCCACCAAGGCCCACTCAAACATTTTATATCTTAAAAGTGAACAAGTTTATCCTAAAAATATGTAGTGTAAAGATATGTTTACCACTTGGACACCTTTGAAAGACACCATCACGTTCCAAGGTAGCAAGAACTAATTCAAAAGTCTTGCTCTAGTCGAGTACAATAATTTTGATTTTTGATAGTAATGGAATTAGATTCTTTGTTACAATCGTAAACATGATCGATACTTGTTAGTGTGACATTATTATGCCCTTCGGAACGGACAACCTTCTAGCAATCCTGTCTCCGTCTATGGTAACTAGTGCGACATTATTGGAGTCAATTTTTGTAATAACTTTACTACATCTGGAAGAAATTTTAAGGGAGGTGATTTGCACAATCCTTTAATTGATTGGCACACTCTAAATTATAGTGTGTTGACATTTATACCCTCACAGAATGAAAATGTGTAAATTAATGTGAGGGTATAATTGTCATTACACTCTAATTTAGAGTGTGCCAATTAATTTAGAGACTGTGCAAATCACCTCCCAAATTTTAAACATGCGAATGTGAAAAGAACATTTTTATTAAGTTGTGAATGAGTCAACTGCTAAAACTATATACAACAAATGATTGGATAAATCGATAAATAGAACAAAAGCCATGTGCATGGATACAAGAATACAATCGAGTAAGGTACAAAACATGGACCAAAATCGAAGCTCAAGATATTCTAAGCACACCATCCTATCCAATACGCACATTTACAAGATTCCAATTTAAGATCTTGTCTCTTCTATATGACTTGTCTTTCAAACCCATTGATATTATTTTTGGCAAAATACAACATTAATCTTAGAAAAGACACAATTTTTAGTAGTTTGCTTCTTGGGGTTGACTAAAAAGATACTCTAAACACGACTCTCAACAACCTTAACCAATAATAATGGTTGATAGAAAAGACATATATCTAACTCTATAAAATTATGTAGCAGATACTTGGATCAATATTTTTTTAATAACATGCATTTTAAATATGTTTTACATCATCTTAAACCAGATAATATTGTATAATAATGTCAGCATACAATGTCCTAAAATGATCTTCACGCATAAATTAATCAATGTCATTTTCCGTTTCTCATTCACAAATTACATGCTAATTACACTTGTATTGAATTCCTTGGTATATCTATGTCAATAAACCAAAATATTGACAAATTTATAATTTCAAAGTTTACATATTTCTTGTCATGAAATGATTTTTCAAACAAATATCATATATTCATATTATTGTAATTTTCATGTTATGGAAAAGTAATATATTGGAACGAGGCAAGTACCATATTTGTCACTATGTTACATTTCCATGATAAGAAAAAGGGATCTTTGTTCTTTAACCAATGAGTGATTTGTGACAAAAGAAAAGACAAAGGAAATGAACCAAGTCAAACTTCTCAAAATGTTCAAATTAAAAAACTAGCATCATATCACCACTTTTGAATTTCCAATTCAAAGCACTTTATGCTCACCTAGGGGCTTAAAAGCCATATAGAGTTATCATCAACAAGAACAAATGTTCAAAGACAAAACCAACAACCATCACAAACCCTTTTCACTTTGACCCATAATCTAATAATTATAATATTCAAACACATAAAAGAACACTTTTTAGTTGACCAAATAGGACCCTAAAAGCCAAACCATAACCATTTAACCACTATTCCAAATAACAAACAAACTAATCATAAAGGGTTACTATTTGGGGAAACATTTATAAACCCATTGTTGCTATGATACCTGCATATGACTTTGCACTTGACCACATTTCCATAGATATAGAACCCCGGTTCAACCATGACTCGAACCATAGGCGAAGTGAACTTCTTAGCCTTGTCTCCACCCATATCCTCCATGTAAATCGAATCAAACCGCATCCCTTTATCAACTCTAAATATAGGTAGTCCCGGATGAACCGAATTAGCCAATAAGTGAACCAACCAGATTGCTTTAGACGCGCCAAAAAACGCTTGTAAAAGCGGTTCGGGCCACGCACGAGTCCAACCCAACATACTCACAACTTCACTCATTTTCCTATCACAAAATTTACTAAATTCCTCACTAAACTGTTTAGTCCCTTTGTTTAAAACTTCTTCCCAACTTAACTCCTTTAAACGTAAAAACGACTTGAAATTCTCTTCACATCGATGGATCGGATTAAGGGTCCGATTTGCCCCGGACTTTTGAAACCCGGGTGACTCAAAATCCTCGAAAAACGCTCTATTTAAAAGAGCTTCAAGGTACAAAAGCACAATTCTCGGGTTTGTTGAAGCCGTAATCTTGATATCATACGGTTGAAGAAGCAACTGTATACGATCATAAAGCTTCCCACCAGCTATTTGAGGCAATTGCAACGTTAACGAACGACTAAGATGCCTCATTGTCGACCTAGACTCCGAAACCGACACAAGGAAATGCTCGATCACCCTATCGTGATCACCTATCTTAATCGGTTCATGTTTCACACCACTTGCTTTATTTGCACAATCATCAAGTCCCGACTTCAAACTATGACAATAAACTTCAAGTTTACTAAGCTTCTTTTCGAGTTCGCCCATCGAGAATTTCAATCTAGACGCTTCTAAAATCGCCTCGTCGCGTTTCTTAGTAGCATGAATAAGTTTGTGAGACAATTCAGCTACAGCACTTTTCCATTGGTCATCTTTTCCTAGTCCTTCAGAGGAAGCTGATGTGGACGCTGATCTCGGGCTTTTTATCACTCTAGAGAAAATAGACTTAAATAAACCATTTGGGCTCGCGTTAGAGTGTCGCCCCACGGTCGAGGTATCGAGTGGGACGACCGAGAATTTCTCTCGTGCACTTGGCCTACATTTGTTGCACGAGATACCTCGGTCGTCATATGATTCGGATCGTTTTTTCGAGGGTTTGGTTGTGTGTTTCGGGGTGTGGTTATGAAGGGGTGTAGGTTTATGAATGTAGTATGAATCTTCGGTACTTGGTGTAGCTTTAACACTACTGTTTTGTTCACATGATTGATCATCATCTTCTTTACCTTCTCTTTCACATTCTTGAATCTAATAAAACCAAAACCGTTACTATTTAACTTTTCACGAGATGATACAATAATTTAAGCCATAAATATATAGTACTCCATCAAAAACACAAACCCGGAAAATATGATGTAACGTATTATATTTCATAATAGTATATCTTTTAGTATTAAAGTAAATAAAAATACAAGGACCGACAAAGATAAAAACATGTAAAATCAGTAGAACAGGACCCTATAACATGTTTGAATTATGTTTCAAAACAGGTTATGTCTATACAACACAACATGTTGGAGAAAAAAACATGTCTCAAAACTTTCTTTTTTTTTTTTTTTTTTTTTTTTTTCAAAACTAAGTTGTTACATAATTAACTGTTTTTTCCAACACTCTTTACAAACAATATTCGTAAATCTATACACTATATTATGAGCTCTAAGATGTGTAAGAAAGAAAACATGTTACTATGTAAAAAAAAGGGTACTTACAGGAGTTGAAAGGAGGATGAGATGAGGAGATAAGAAGAGAAAGAAGCAGCCTCGATATATGTAAATTATTTAACTGAAAATGATATACACTTGTAAACATCAAACTAAATTCACTGTGCACCGTTGATATGCTAGAAAAATTTTTTTCAAAAACAGCACAGAGAGAAACAGCACAAGTGTCGGTGTGTGATGTGTGGAGGCGGTTGGTTGAAATGAATGTGTGTAGATAATGGAGGTGTGATCGGTTAACTCGTCGGTAGTTATTAATGAAGGATGTGGGTCCACTATATTTGACTCCATCAGTATTGCTAGTATTACTTACCTCTGCGATTTTTGGTGTGGTTGTAAAGATTTGTGAAGCTCAAGCACAAAGAGAGGCTATATATCGATTATGTATGTCATCATGCGTATGATAGAAAAAGGATTAAGTTACTTTTTTTTTTTTTTTTTTTTTTTTTTTTTATTTATTATTATTTTTTTTAAATTGTTTTAGTAATTGTTAGTTGCACTATCGTCATCTTTGCTACCATCTTAACATATTTAAAAGTCACAGGTGGCCCTTTTCACACGTACGTAAACATCATATTTTATATATACTTTTTTTTATCGTAAATTGCAAAAATCGTCCGTGTAGTATGTTCAAATTGCAGATTGTCGTCCTGGTGAGTAACATTTTGTATGGGTTTTGTCCCTCACTCAAAGTAAAATAACTAAAATGCGCTTGACTTCAGTGAGATTGTAAGAGCATTTTAGTCATTTCACTTTAGATCAAGGAAGATATCAGCACCAATATTTTATCACATAGACGGCGCTTGCTTTTTCGAATAGGTGAGAACTATACAATATGAACATATAGATTTTTGCAAGTTACTCTATTTTATAATATAATTGTCGAATTCCAAAGTGGTTGAATTCAATAGTATACTTTTCTTGCTTAATTTTATTAACAGGGTTTATGGATGGTTTTATTTTAATTAAAAAGATGTGTTTTATAGGAAAGTTTTACTGTTTTTTGTTAAAGAAAAAGAAGCTTCGCTTTCAATGATAAAAAGTATGTAGTCGGTTTAAATTTATTTTGACTAAGAAACTAATTAATAAAGCTTAAATTTAGACTACCATAAAAGAAATGTCATTATCTTTTCTGAATAAAACATTATAATTCAACAAGTATTTTCGCGATACAACTATGCCAGAGAGGAAGTCTAGTTTCCTTTTGACCGATTTTCTTAATACTAAACGTAATAGGACCGCATCATTTGGTTGGTCTAGTCCATGTGGACATGTCTCCCCTTCCATGGAGACCATATGGAACGCGCCCTCCCCCTCCCCATGATTTGCAATCTTTTGGTCCGTCAGTTGACCGAACAAATGAGCACAACATTTAAATGTTGAGGTGTTTGTGTAGATTTAAAAAATTAATTAATTAATTAAACTCACTTTTTCCTTATAATAACCCTACAATTTCTTCATTTTTATACAAACATACTCTCTATCAAAAACACAACTTCTCTCTAAAAAAAACATTATGGATTGTTCACTTTCACATATAGTCGATGAAATCAAACTTGATGTTCATAAACTAATTGATGGGGATACCATTTGTAAGCAAGCGATTATTGACTTAGCTGTGCAGTTTGACATTGAATAAACAACTAAAGATGATCAGATGAAACCGTACGCGGAATGCAAAGACGTTCCGCAAGAAAAACTAGCTTTGATTGACACTTTTTTAAAAGATGAATCTTGAAAAGAGTGCAAAATGAAATATGTTTTGTATAAAATAGCGGTAAAGTCATTTGGTTGCATTCAAAAACAAATAGGATGATTTTTTTTTTTTTTTTTTTTTTCTTTCCTTGTGTAATGTTTTTTAATGTTCATATTGTTTTGTATAATCCATAATTTTTTTATAATTTTTTTCCTTAAAGTGTTCGATCACATGTGTGGTCCTTACTACGAGCATTTGGTCTGTGTTTGGTTTAGGAGAAAGAAAGCTAAGTTTTCGTTAAAGTGTTCGATCACATATGTGGTCCTTACTACGAGCATTTGGTCTGTGTTTGTTTTAGGAGAAAGAAAGCTAAGTTGTCGTGTAACACCCTAACTTTTACAGTTACAGTTTATTATTAATTTAAAAGCTTCCCAATTACCTTTATTATTATTATAAACTCTTCATTAGTTTAAAGGACCTCCCATGATATAAGTGTAAAGCAAATAAGACTATCTTTGTAATAGTTATGTCATCAGGGACTAAACTTGCCAACTAGTGAAACTTTAAATGATAACCATTTGACTCTCTCTTTTTTCCTCCTGCTTCACCATGTCAAACACACACAGTAGAACAATCTAGGCTTTGGATTATATTATGATTTCATGCAAGATTGAGCTAAGGAATCATCATACCAAGTGTTAGGAACATGACTTATACCTTTTTCATCATCTAATTCGAGGTATGAATTATAGTTATGGTTTTAAATTCGTGTTTAGAGGCTATCCATTATGGAATTATGCTTAAAGATTAAGGTTTGAAGTTATAAGTGGAGTTTTGGTGAATTTCAAAGTAATATGTTAACTTGTGATTTTTAGAAATCACTATGAACATGTTGTTAAGAGAAGGGTTGGGTATCTTATTATGATGCCATAACACCATTTTGAGGTGTTAATTTTTAGAAAGTATGTCGATGTTGTTATTTAAGCCGTGAACCAAACACTCCTTTACGGCCTAGTTCATTTTAAAGCTTGTTTATGACAAGCTAAGCCTTATTTTAAGTAAGTTTAGTGTTATTTACGTGTTCCTAAGTTATAAAGATTAGTCGGGGACCTTAATGGGAGGTCGCGATAGACTACAAGTTTTATCCAGGTGAGTAACATAGTTTGATAGTAAATACGGGCTTTAATGTTCCCGTAAGCTAGGTTTAATATTCACATCATTCATGTTTATATTACGATAAGAAAGCAAGTATATAACTCATACTACGAGTTCATGATTACACGGGTTCGGTTTATGTTCTAAGCACGAGTTATGATGACCCTATGATCATATTGTATAAGTTCATAATTTTATTAACTTATAAGTTCATACTACATTAGTCAAGATGTAAAAAAAACTCGTGAGATACATTTTTATATATTCAATATCATGTTGATAATGTGGCCAAATACATATATAACATGTATTCAGATGACCCGATTGGTAATATAGACTGATACAATACTAATATGGAGGAACGTGGCCAAATATATGTATATCACGTGATCTGATGACCCGAACGGTCATGTAGACAGATTTAGTACTCATATGGAGTAATGTGGCCAACTACATGTATATCATGTATTCAGTAGACCCGAGTGGTCATATAGACAGATTTAGTACTCATATGGAGTAATGTGGCCAATTACATGTATATCATGTATTTAGTCGACCCGAGTGGTCATACAGTTGAATTATACTCAGATAGTGCATATTCGGTACTTAAGTCACAAAAAGGGAACCCCTATGATCCTTGAGGAGAAATCAGTGTACGAGCGATACATATACTTGTAAAAGAAATATGAATTCCTATAAGAAGAATACGTGCAAGATGGCACTCATGATTATCCAATTATGCATGGCTAATGTAATGCGATGGTTATGTGTAAGTTGGCGGAGTAAAAGTGCTTAACTAGCACTTCCCGGTCAAGTTATGGTTTTAGTATATGCATGATATTATCTTATAAATTCAGTTTATATACGTTATCTCACTAAGCTTAATGCTTACGTTGCATCGTTTCATGTTTTGATGTAGGCGAGACCAAGTTAAGGCTAAAGGCTGCGGTTTAGCCACCGGTGGAGCTCATGGTATCCTAAACCCTCTCTAATACCACGAAACGCTCTAGGAAAATGCTTTTGAGTCATAACTTGTATAAACTCATATTTGTGTAATTTAAGTATTTTTACATCTTATATTTAAAAGTTAAAGGGGTGTTTGGCATAGTGCCTATTCCACCTGTTTTGATCCATTCTGGCTTTGGCACGGGTCTAAGCGAATATTATGTGTTATGTACAGTTTATATGAAGTAATATATATGCTTAGTTTGAGTTTGTTAGTATGTTCTTGCGCCAAAAGAGTATACTGCAGATTATGCGTCTATTGTTCATCAGACCCATCAATACGGCGTATCCAGATTGATGAATACGGCGTATTGGGTTTAGCAAAGACATATGGCTTATCTCATGTAGGGATACGATGTATCCAAGTATCTGGGCGCTATACCATAAAAGACCAGACAATACGGCGTATCCGGTATTATAGATACGACGTACCGGGCTCTCTGTTGTATACGGCGTATCCCATTCAGGGTATACGACCTACTATTCAAAAGGGTTTTTTTTTTTTTTTTTTTTTTTTTTTTTTTTTTTTTTTTTTTTTTTTTTTTTTTTCATCTTTATCTAGTGAGGGCGTTTCATGGCGATGACGTGACAGTGTTATTTGTGATCTTAGCGTGGTCTTATTACTATCAGTCTTAGTAATGTGGTTTTTATAACCATAACTTTACAAAAACCGGTGATTTTCTCTTTCTATGTTTAAACAATGATTTTATAAACTTATAACATTTGACATATATATGAGTATTGGCTTTATTTTAATGATTAATTTTGTATATTATCATACTTTCATGATTAATTTCATATATACCAAAAGTGCAAGTTTTGAATGCATAATGTATAATGTTTTTAATGCATATTTGGGTATATACGAAATTTTCAACTAAAAAAGAGGGGAAATATGAATTGCCCCATTTTAATAACATCTTATTTTTAAAACTATTAATGGATAATTATTTCCTTGTCTTAAGATTGTTATCCATTTGTCTTTTTAAGTGTTCTAAAATAATTATCTCACTTCTACTTTCAACTAACAAAACTTTTAAGAAAATTAAAAGAAATTTTTGTTCGTTGAAAAGTTTAATAGTTATAGTTTTTTAAGGTTACTTGTCTTTTGTACGAAGATAATAATTCTGAGACCGGTGGAGTAATAAATTTGTTATGCAGTATTTTAGCTTTTCGATTAAAGAATTAAACACTAATATGTTTACTATATTATAAAATTTCATTAAGATGCTAATAATTAACTATAAGATACATCATTTTCAGGTTATTGGATGATAAGTATTTAGATGTTTGTTTCTACGTACGTCTTGTTGTTTTAGAGTCAGTAATATTATGCCATCAAAGTCTTTTGAGTGGTGTTCGAGTAGGAGTATATAGTTTTAGTGTCAGTAATATTATGCCATCAAAATAGAAACTTATATATTCGAAGTATGAGATTGTTACGCAAGTTCTATGAAATTTATGAAATTAATTATAGTGGGATTCATTTGGTTGGTGCAATGTGTACGTTATCGACACATTTTCACCTAAACTGCACGCCTTACTTCTTCTCATTACTATTTTCTTATAGGAATAAATTATAATTAATAGTAGTAGAATGAGAGATTAGCATATTTATTGTAACTAAATGAGCCCAATGATACTTTTTCTCAATAAAAAAATTTAAGAAAATGCATATTTTACTTACTAGTTTTAATAAGTCGCATGCACGCACAAAATTTATCCATGATATTTTACCGGGGTAAGTCCCCTTTACCCAAAAAAAAAAATAATAATAAAAAATAAAAAAAATAAAATAACATTTACACATAAATTAAATTTATTTTAAAATATTTGTTTAGTATACGAACATATAAGAATTTGACACTATTTAATGTTTCGTAAATTTTGATACTATTACGCACGGAGTTCAACTAATAATTATAAGCCGTACTTTTATTTTGACACTTATAAATCTCGTGCATCTACAAATTATGGGTATTACAATTAAATAATTTAATTTTGACTTTTACTCCGTATTACATTAGCTAATGGATTAAAAGACTTGATTTTGCAATAGAGCTCTTATATTGGTAAATAAAAGGACGATTGCCTCAAAACATTTTACACTTATTATACAAAAGTATAGTAAGAGCATTTGGCTAGTTACAATTTCATTTGGAAAGCATTATGTGTGAATTTTGTTTTATTGATTGTTGTCATGTTTTAGAAAATAAAATAATGATTGTATTATGTCTTTAGTGTCTCAATTTGAATATTACTCCGTAACTTCTTATCTCTCTTGCAATTGACTTTCAATATATTGTAATTTTGTTTTACATACCAGCACATATATATTTTGTTTTGTATAATGTTTAGCAGGACCATCATTTACATAACTTTAATCCTGAAGTTTTGTTTTGTATAATGATAATAAATCCAAAAAGAATATCATATCAAATTTCAGTTTGTCTTTTCCAATTTGAAATCTTGTTTGTACCACAGCGTCTTAGAAAGAAAATATATATATATGATATATTCACTTTCAGAGTGCTCGGTGTGGGGAGGACGAACAACACGTTGTTCATCTTCCACTTTAGCGCCACATCATCCTCTTCCCAATAACATGCCACCAGGCACCAACTAAAACCTTTTCTCCAACAAAAAAAACTAATACGGAGTAACACTTATCAGGTCCCACAAAATGCCAAAAAAAAAATACCCACCCACTATTAATATATATATATATATATATATATATACCGCACCAACTAAATCCCAACAACACACGAATGGCACAAACATTCGGTACACTACAATATGTTGTTATTCGTCCATTTTTAATGCTTTTAGTGGACGAATAACACTCCACACCGAGCACTCTTTATGAAACAATTAACAATTTTTGAAAACACTATAATATTTTATGAGCTACCTTTAATTCCGCTTATATTATTAATTAACTCTAATTAACTTATTTCACATCAATGACTCATGTTTTTTTCTCTAGTTGTATACGAGAAAAACACAGAATTTGCAGTTGGGTAATGAAGTCCCAAATAATTACCTACTTGCATTTGATTTTAATGCAATTGAAGGTGCCCTGCATGAATAAAGTACATGGTACCCATATATACGAAATACAAGCAGTAGTTTTAATCATTTTTCAAGGAATTTCGAAGCATAAATGCTAAGCCTATTTAAGAATGTACTACAAAACATTATGGCATGTTCATCACAATATTAGGTCAGAAATGACCATTTGGTTTATGACTTTATATGGGTACTGCTAAAAAAAAAAAGGAATATAGCAACATTTATTTATTTATTTATTTATTTTTGTTGAAAATGCAAACCTTTACAAATGATATCACATATATGATACTTTCTTCCAACGTTTTGAAAACCGGTTTTTTAATTGATTCAGTCGAGCCACCGGGTCACAGTTCAACCGGGTTTTTCGCTCAAACCGCCTTCTTGTCACCCGACCGGTCCACGCTTCAACCAGTTCAACCGGACGGGTCAACCTGGGTTTTAAAACACTGTTTTCTTCGTCTCAAATTAATATCTCATGTTTCTTTTTCAGATGATCTATTTTAATTGTCTACAACTAAATATTTGTTGGATGATAATTATTTTGAAGACGAAGGAAATGTATAATATCTCTTAGATTCTTCAATAAAACTTAAATCCACATAATTTTAGTTGATGAGCATCTCAGATAACGTTAAGCTAAAAACTCTTTGATCCAATATCGACGCACATGTTACATGTTATATCACCCAATAATCTAATATATCTTACACATCTTTAAAATAAAAGTTTCATCCAACGATTTTGAATTGTTAGTCGCTCACATACTGCTAAATCAAGTAAGCTTTAGTAGTATAGCAACACATGACATTTTCATATATTCCCTCCTTAATTAAGTTTGAAAATTTTATATTTATCCGAACATACTTTAAAAACGTTATACATTAGGCATTCAATGAATTTACTTTGAGTATATATAAAATTAATTATGAAAGTAAGAAGTATGAAATTCATAATAGCAATAACTGGTAAGTAATCCAACCGCTTAATCACTTACAACAATTGTCATAATCTCGATATAAACACCACGCAAAAAAGAAATTGTCAATTCAATATGTGAAATGATTTGCACACTTAAATGTACAAACAATTAAAGCAATATGTTATTATTGAACAAGAATCCAATGCATATTTGTCCAAATCGATCTTTAATATATGCAAATCAATTCCCATTCAATATAGCCCGGATGATTGTGCAGGGTGAATTGTGACTCGTACAATCGTGTCTTTGTGCTAGTTGGCGTCTAAACAATTACTTGTACTTTGTACTCGGTTTGGATCCCAAACGACATCAAACGTTTCATTCAAAATCAGTACCTCCTTAGGGGGTTGGCGACACACCCCTCACCTCATTTCCCTTCACTCACTTACACCCAATCCCCTTATGCCACATCATCCCCCCACTTTTTCCTTCCCTCACTCAAATTTTGTTGGCAACACACACCTCACCCTTCACTCAC